>LNAC01000902.1:0-78245 GCA_002007465.1 Ailurus styani
CGGGGAGCCTGCTTCCTCCTCTCTCTCTGCCTACCTCTCTGCCTACTTGTAACCTCTCTCTTTCTCTCTCTCTCTCTCTCTCTCTCTCTGTCCAAAAAAAAAAAAGTTCATAACGATTCAGGCGCCTCAGTGGCTCTGTCAGTTCGGCATCTGACTCTTGATTTTTTGGCTCAGGTCATGATCTCAAGGTTGTGAGATGAGCCCCATGTTGGGCTCCACTCTGGGAGTGAAGCCTGCTTAAGACGCTCTCACCCTCTCCTTCTGCTCCCTGTTCCTCACCCTGATTCCTGCGTATGCATATGTGCACACACTCTCTCATTCTAAAAAAACAAAAACAAAAACAAAAAAACCAGAGAAAAGAAAGTTCATGATGATTTTGATGTTTTAAATGGAGTTATGTGAGGTTATTAAGAGTCCACAAAAGTTGTTGAAATCTATGCCAAAGCTAAATAAATAGCTTAATGTGAATGAATTATAAATCAATTTCAAAAACATATTAAACTGAAATATGTTAGCATTGTTAAAATTGTTGTTCATTTTTATAAAATCTAAATAATAAGGAAAATGTATGAATGAAGACAAAAAATTTGACTTGAACTTTCTAGATAAGATTAATATGGAATATGTGATTTTTCTGATAATTACTGATTGTAACAATATTTAATTTCATATGCTCCTCTCAGTTAAACATCCTCGGAGGTATGAAATATAGAATTGAGGAAATGAGTTTATGTCATTCAAATACCTCTTAGAAATTGGAGTACTATAAATATATTACAAACAATTGTATAAAATAAAGTATGATTTTTGACCCATAAGCTAAAAAGGATTTAATACAGAAACACAAAAGCCTGTATTTACATGTTTTTCTCAGATAATAATACAGGATAGTAAACTACTACTTGATCCTTTTACTTACACAGTAAAATTAAGACTTAAATTGATACTGGGTAAGCCAGTACTATTAGGGAAGTCAAATGCGTTAATGCAAAATAAATCTTGAGATTACTGTAACAATATAGCATGTTATACAGATAAGAGAATATAGTGTATTACATAAAAGAAGAAAAGCTTAAAGATCAGGAAAAAAGCAAGATAAATTAAAAAGCTTTAATTAAGAATAGAATTTGACCAAATTAAAATTTAATTAAAAATATGGGAATATAAATGTCATCTAGTAGTACACATTAAGTAGCAATATGCAGAAAGTTTGTCTAATTATAGACATAATTTTATCAAGTCNTACAACTTATATGTAAGTATTTCTAACTCTGTAATAAGTCATAGTGCAGATAAACAGTTACAAAATAAAATTCTTTTTTTTTTAAAGATTTTTTGAGAAAGAGAAAGACTCAAGTGGGAGAGAGGGGTAAACAAAAAGGGAGAAGCAGACTCCCCACGGAACAGGGAGCCCAACGGGGGCTTGATCCCAAGACCCTGAGATCATGACTTAAGCTGAAGGTAGATGCTTAACTGATTGAGCCCCAAAATGAAATTCTTATGCAGAACTTTGGGGGTTAACATGCTGGAATTTCCTTATCATCTTGAAGTAGACTAATAGGTGGATTCTTGTTTCTCTTCCAGATGCTGAATATGATCACCAAGAAAATACCATTGTCTTAGAGTCTCCATCAAGTTAGGACTTAGAATTGTCAAATACTGTAATAACAATGTCCTCAAGTGGAAAGAAAATTAGAATAGTTGACTAAATGGTCTATCAAATAACCAATTATAGAGTCACAGAGAATGATGATTAATGAGACATCTTAGAAAAAATAAATTGACTATGCATAGATATCCAGGTGCATCCAAAAAAAATCAAAAACAAATAAACAAACAAAAAAACAAATAACAACAACAACGAAAAGGAAATATAGATAGACCCTAGAGTTTTATTCAGTACTGTCATTACTGACATTAGTAATGAATTGTTATCCTCTACTTCTTTCTCACATAAACAAGCAAGTTTGCCATTTTCATTAAGAGTGAATTTACCTAGTGTAAGATAGGTAGTAGAAAAAAATGAAGGAGCATTTTGAAGCTGGATTGAATTGTACATATTTTATCAAAATGATCTATCACCTAAAAGTCCTCTCTAGATCTTTCATTGAAATGTACTCAGATCAAGGCAGCCTAGACTTAGATCCTGTTCTCTAGTTCCAATTTTCAGTTGAAAGTAACCAAGGATTTCTATAGGACTGGAGGATTCCATGTCTGGAGCAGGAGTGTACAAACAGAATCATCAATATTTCAGTGTTTGATTAAACAACATTAATTAATAAAAAAGTGAATGCTGGGTACGGTGCATAAACAATGAATCTTAGAACACTGAAAAAAAATGAAATTAAAAAAATTCCTGTTTAAAATTTTTCACATAATGTTGGTTAAGTCATAAGAACACTTCCAAGTAGGAATAGAGTCATGCCAAAGCACAAAGAAGCCAACCAGAAGAAGTTGTGAAAATTTGAGTATCAAAAGGAAAATAATGGCTATATGTAATTAAGATACATTGAATTTATGTAAAGTTCATAATAATCAACCAAAGGATAAGTTAACATAAAGCATTTTTTGAGAATATTGGCATAGGAAAAAATATGATTATTTTGAGCCCTCTTACCTATGTGGTATTATCTGCACAATTATTTTCTCAATAGAGCATATAGAAATTAAATAACATTATAAACAAACGTTGGAAGATTTTTCTTTGACTCAAGGAAGGATATCAGTGTAGCAATCATATTTGTCAAATAAAACCATTTAAAATATCTGAAAATCAATTGAATATCATTTTAATGGTCTCCAAGTGTTACATGAGACTAATGATATGAAAAAAATGCAAGAACTCATCAGGGCTAAAATTCTTTAAGTTAAATATATATATAGTCAGGGATTCTATTAAGTTTTGAAGTCTTCAGAGTTAAGAGAAAGATGTTTATATGACTTAAGTTATTAATTGGAGTGGAGCTGAAAATTTCTATATGTAGATGGATGATTAAGGAATAGGTATAACTTGAATCCAACATGTATGCTAAGTGATTACATACTTCCTGGAGTAATGAAATTATTCATGCAACCATTAAAACTATGGTTTAGAGTGTCCCATCCAGTTACTATATCTAGCCTAAATCTCCCATAGTAAGTACCCTAAATTAATTGGGATGGTAATAAACTTCTCCCTTAATGGATATGCATTTTTTAAGCCTGAGAAGATTTTGGACTAAGCAGAGAAATATTTATGAGAATCAAACCCATACTATTAATATTATTGCATTAAGAAGGGTGCTTTGCATATTTGCAACTTTATATGCTTGTAATACATATGAGACTTGGCTTTTTACAACGATAGTATTGCAACTTTAATTTGAAAAGTGTATTTAGGTAATTAAACAAATTTTATATGAAATGACTACAAAATCAGACTTGCCAGCTGAATGAAAAAGAATTTATTACCTTATGGAGGCTTTAGCTCAGAGAGGGAAGTGATTACCCTATATAATAACCCACAACAAATTGAAGACCATGATGAAACCTTGAGAGCCTTGTATGAATATGTGCACCAACTACTCTGAGGATTTATGGTAGAGACATGGAAAACGCTAAGCTAATTTCCCGCTGTAGTAGTGCGTTCTTTCCAGTGTCTTAACAATGGCTACTGCCGTTACAATTATTTCTGGAAAGCACTTTATCATAATAATATATAAATCTTTGGAAGGTATAACCATAAAAGGAAGAAAGAAAGAAGAAAGCAATACCTTCATAATAAAATAGCAATATGTATTGATAGAAAGTTTCCATCTGCCCACACATAGTGAGGGTTTCCAAAGGTTTCATCAGTACTCATTCAGATTATCTTGAGTATCAGAAGGAGATAAAGATAGACTTAAGTTGTAGAAAGAAAATGGAATGTGATCTCAGCCTATAGTATATGAGAATTATCACCCTTCTTTCCTATGATGTATTTTGGCATATGATAAAAGATTTTATGGAAGTATTTTAAAACTAATTTCAAGTCTGTGCTTTTAATTACTATCATAATAGATTTGTTGGTTATTTTAGGGTCTATTTTTAACATAAAAATATTTGGATTCCAATTACATGCAATATTAGGAAGTGGAATTTTTTTTTAATTTTTTAAAAAGATTTTATTCATTTAGAGAGAGAGCACCAGCGGAAGGAGGGGCAAAGGGAGAGGGAGAGAGCAAATCCCAAGCTGACTCTGTGCTGAGCATGAAGCCTGATGTGGGACTAAATCCCATGACCCTGAGACCATGATGCAAACCAAAATCAAGAGTCAGATGCTTAACCAACCGAGCCACCAGGTGTCCGAGCATATTATTATTTTTTTAATATAACATGTACTACGTTGGTACATTGAGGAATGGAGAGAAAGGATTCTTGTAGATTTGAACAGACCACTTACGGTGTCATCTGGGAAAAAGTTGTTATGGACTCAATGCTTGTGTACTCGCCAAATTTATATGTTGAAGCTTTAATGTGATCACATTTGAAGACGGGGCCTCTGGGAAGCAGAGTTAATTTACTTTAGAGATTAAATGAATTCAACATTGACCAGATAAATGCCGAAATGTATTTGTATAAAGCTGAGAAAATGTATGATCAATCACATAAAATTAAATCTCAACCTTTAAAGTGTAATTTAATTATTTGTTGAGTTTAGTAAAACTGTCTCCCTTACAAGGCATTTTACATGTGAGAGCTACTCATATAACAGAAGAAAAAAGTTACTAACCAGAAATGATAAAATGTTGGTTTGATATGTTAATTAAGGCCCAACTCACATCTCTCGGACAGTTTACTTTTCTTTCTAAAGTGACCATAGACACGATTCACAATGTAATATGAATTTCTTCTGAAGAATCAAGTTTTGTCCAACAATATTTTCTTCTACTTAAAAATACTATTTCTTATTTTATATTATAAATTCATTATTTCAGACTCTTTCTATTTTATATCTATCTGAGCCAAGAAGATTCACATAATATTGTAAGGTTCATTCTAAAAGTTTTTACTTATTTTCAGTTGATCCCCTTGGCAACTGGTCACCACCTTTGTATGTTTCACCTTTAAGCTCCATAAGAGAAAGGACAGTCATTTCTCCTAGGCGTTACCCAGAATGAATTTACACATAAGTTTTTCATGTATTGAGCCAAGTCACAGTATATGGCACAAATCAGACTATAGCTTATATTCCATTAGAGATGTCCACCCAACAGCTGAGGTCAATGTGATTAGATTCCACATAAGTTTCAAGAATTACCAAGTGCGGGGCGCCTGGGTGGCTCAGTGGGTTAAAGCCTCTGCCTTCGGCTCAGGTCGTGATCTCAGGGTCCTGGGATCAAGCCCTGCATCGGGCTCCCTGCTCTCTGGGGAACCTGCTTCCTCCTCTCTCTCTCTCTCTCTGCCTGCCTCTCTGCCTACTTGTGATCTCTCTCTCTCTGTGTCAAATAAATAAATAAAATCTTAAAAAAAAAAAAAGAATTACCAAGTGCATCTCTCTGGAAAGGACTCATTCATGTGGAAATTTCATTAAAACAGGATGAGAAACAGGGGAACCTGGTGGCTCAGTTGGGAGTACATGCCATTCTTGATCTTGAGGTCCTGAGTTTGAACCCCACATTGAGTGTAGAGATTACTTAAAAAAGGAGGCTGAGAAATGACAAACCTGCATCAGAAGCCTTTTTCAGAACATACATATACTCTCTCGCACACACCTATAATACTGTACAGTAATACTGTACATGGAAAGTATAGTTTCCACCACTAGAGGAATGATAACTCCATTGTACACTCAACTTGGCAACCTGTATTAGAGAATTCAGTCACCACTGAGTATCTGATCTTTCACAAGCAAAGCACCTGTATGGGGCCCAGTAGAGCGGTGCACAAGACAGGTAGGGCTCCTGCCATCAAAAGCTTACCTTCTAACTGTAGCGTGCTTGCAATAAAAAAATAAATGATGAAGGTGATTTCAGGAATTGAAAAGAACTCTACAGAAGCAAGGTAATATAATATGATGAAAAGCTACTGGTACTCAGAAGCATACTAAATGTGGTAAAATTTTCAGGAGAGAGCTTCAGGAAATTGACATCAGGCTTTGCATCTGGTTGAAAGGGTGGCGACCAAGTTCAGTTATGAGAAATGGTGTCCCAAGTAGAAAGAACAGCAAGAATTAGAGACCTGAGGTACAAATCAGCTAATGGGGTTTAGAGTTCAGGAAGATGCCTAGATGCTTTAGAGCACACTAGGGAAAAAAAAAAAAAGAGCATCATGACTGAAGACAAAGAAATCAAAGATAAGATACAGATAGAGGTGAATAATATAGGCTCTTGAAGATGATGATCAGTAGGTGACGATCCCTTTGCACTTTAGCGTAGAAGTGTGATGTGACCCAGTAATGCTTTAAAAACATTACGTATAGCTATAGAAGGAAATAGAAAAAGTGGAAGCAAAGAAATAATTTAGGGAAATATTATTGTACATAGGCAGGAAACTATGACCTTAGATCAAAGCTATAGGAAGGTAGATAATGATGAAATACTGATTTTTAAATATTCTGGAAATAGTGCTGATAGAACATACCGAAGGATCAGATACAGAGTTTGACAGAAAGGAATTAATTGTATCTTCTATGTTTGGGTCAGAAGAATTGGTACCTAGTGGTACCATTTAACAAGGAAACAGTCTACAGGAGATAGTTCAACTGATTCATTTTAGCCATATTTAATGGATATTAATGGCTATAACTCTTTGAAGTCATGCCAAACAAGCAGCAAAATATACAAATCTAGAACTTGGTATGTTAAGTCCAGCTCATCAGCACATGCAAAGCATCTAACGCCTTATAGCTCCAGAGCAAAATCACCTAAAGGTACCGTTTAAGAAAAACAAAGTGCACCATCAATATTTCACTTATTACATAGAGAAGGAAGTTTTTTCTGGAGCCTCCAGTGGAATATAGTCATCCAGTATATCTCTGGTTTTATGATTTCATTACATTTCTACTTCTCTGAGCCTCTGACTTCGTGCTAAGTGAATTTGACATCAGGCCCTCATTCAAGAAGACTCCACAGGAGAGTGCGGGGACCAGCTTAGATTTCTTTCCAGGGCTAAATCCCAAGTCACTGAAGACTGTTCCCATGTCAGCCCTACATTTTTACATCCTCACCCTTCTAGGACAACACCCTCAAAATCAGTCTTTTCATGGTTTCCCTTTTATCCTACCAAACATATTTGCCAGATCCTGCAATTCATTGAGTGAAGAAAATATTTCCTCGCTCAGCGAAGTTTATTATTTTCCTCTAGGGCTATTCTGAGAACTGACACTAAGTCATTGATCTAGAGGCAATGACTGGTAAACAATGAGTGGATAAGGTAAGATTCCTTGTGCTCCTCTTCAGTAGTAATCAGAGAAAGGAAAAATTGAAGCCAAAATGAGATACCACCAGCTGACAAAAATTAAAAAGGTTGAGAAGATGAAGTGCTTGCAAAGATATAGAGTAAAGAGAGTTTACATTAACTGATGGCCAAAGTGAGAATGACAAAAAGGCTTTGGAAAAATAGGCATTACCTAGTAAATTTAAACATGTGCAAACATGATGACTCAGTATCTTTGCTCCTGCTGTGTAGCCTAAAGGAAACCATGTGCTTATGGGCCAGAATACCTGCATAAGAACGTCCATAGCACTCATAAGGGACCTGAACTGGAAAAAAAAGTGAATGTCTCTGCATAATAAATAAATGGGTACATTATTTTAATAAAATAAAAATATAAAGTATGCAAGATGTGCAAAAACAAAAAAATGACTACATTCCATTTCTACAAAGTCCACAGACAAAACAATTCTCTTGCTAAGGGAGGCAGTCATAGGTAGTGAACTCTGAAGAAAAGCAAGGAAATGATAACTATGAAAGTTCAGGGTGAGAAAGGAGAGTTTTACTGGAAGAGAGACACAATGCAAGGATTACAGGCTTTTAGGATTTTGAGTGCTCCATTTGGAAAGGGCTGGTTCTCCTCAGTCAGATGGAGTTTTTTTTTCTGTATTAGTGAAAACCCTAAAACCTTATCAGAGGTTTTGTACAGTACAGAGGGAATTATGTCTTTTCCATATTGTAAATACGCTGTATAACACTAATAAAATCCATATATATAGATTATTGACGTTATTGCCACCAAG
This sequence comes from Ailurus styani, assembly GCA_002007465.1. Lineage (NCBI taxonomy): Eukaryota > Metazoa > Chordata > Mammalia > Carnivora > Ailuridae > Ailurus > Ailurus styani. The sequence continues at coordinate 8,196 of LNAC01000902.1, forward strand.
ACACCTTTAAAACACTTAACACCCCCAATTATTACATCCATTAACCACCCATCCCATTTGGCTAAGGATTGTCCAGTTTTAGAGCCGAAAGTTCTTTTAACTACAATAAAGAGTTCAGATGTAACTGATATGATGTATGAAGGCTTCAAGATTCTGTATATTCATCCTTCCCTAGGAATTTTTACAAAATCATTCTAAAGGAAAATTTTGTATTATAGTAAGCTTAGCTATTTTCTTCCTTTGAGTAACTATGAAAAACAGCTGGTCACTTAAAATTTGAACATAGCAGTCAAGTAAGTATAAACTGTCTCTGCAATGGGGCAATGAAAGAGCATGAATGACTGAAACCTTAAAGACTCAGGGCCCTAACAGTATTTTGATGGTAATTTTTGGTACAGCTTTTTTGTTTTGTTTTGTTGGGTTTTTTCGTTTTTCTTTTTGGTACAGCTTTAATGTAATAACATTAAATGGACCAGAGTACATGCGTAAGAACATTTATAGCACTCATAAGGGACCTGAACTGGAAATTCATAGCGGGTTAGCCGCTGTGGAGTATGTTGACAAAAAAAACAGGAAGCCACAAAAAGAAATGCAGGGTTTAGTAGCACTATTAGAAGAAATACACTTGGGGTGCCTGGGTGGCTCAGTTGTTAAGCGGCTGCCTTCAGCTCAGGTCATGATCCCAGGGTCCTGGGATCAAGCCCTATGTTGGGCTCTCTGCTCCACGGAAAGCCTGCTTCTCCCTCTCCCACTCCCCCTGCTTGTGTTCCCTCTCTCACTGTGCCTCTCTCTACCAAATAAATAAATAAAATCTTTAAAAAAAAAAAGAAGAAGAAGAAGAAATACACTCAAATACACATGACAAAGACAAAAAAGAGATGACAATGATCAGATTAACATAATATATTTGAGGAATATGTAAAGAGTTTCGGATTCATGGTGCCTGAATATACTAATTAACATTCTAACATATAAAACAAAATATAATTTATTAAAACTATCTAACATTTTAAAATAATGTATAAAATCCTATGCTATAGATTGTAGAATTAAGTAGTTTAACTTTTAAGGTGAGTGAAAATTCACCTAGTAAAACATGCATTTCTTGGTATTAACAGCAGTGATACCTCTTCCTCTCTGATTCAACTTTTCAAATTATGAAAAATCCTAACCAGAGAATAGTCCAAACAAATATGTTTAAAAACATGTACTTTTATGGAACAATTAATCATTCTTGACCATAATATTTTATTATTGATTTAGAATGTGAATCAACGAGCAGGATAATTTTATGAGATCACGTTCAAATATTACCCCAACCCTTCGGTCTTTCCTCTAGATCTACCAGTGGGTTAACCTATTTTCTGCTTTACTGGATTTCACTCATTCTGGCCTCCTCAAGGATTTTATATCTGAAACTATTACCTTTTCTTTCTTTTTTCTCTTGTATCATCAACAGTTTTTCTTTTCTCTATTTTCACAAAGTAATTTCCAATAGTACTTCGAGAATCTGTATGATCTCCTAGTCATAATAAATACACAAGTGAACAAATGAATAAATAAATAACAAAATAAAATAAAATATAAAGAACACACCCGAATCCTTAAGAGATTATAAATTGGTACATATTGATAATGGAAAAATGAAATCGTGCTTCAAATTAGTTATGATATTTTCCTTTTAATAAGATCGACTAAAATTGTTTTTGTTAAGTATATTTGGTCAAGATCTTTGGGCCATTTTCTGTTAGCCTACGTTGAAGGGAAATTAATAACATCTGTTAACCCCCTGGATAATCCTCCTTTTGTTTAGGAATCTTCTTCCCTAGTGTTCCATTAAAAAAAAAAAAAAAGGAGAAAAAGATGTCTTTTGTTTTCCCTAAACATAAAGAAACTTGTAATTGGATTTCAACTCAGACCCAGTTTTGCGCAAGAAAATGTAATTAAATAGAACACTCTCACACTTCCTGGCATGTTAACCTCAGCAGACTACAGCAACAATTTCTCATTTGCCCTCAGTCATTAAATAACAAGCATAGCTCTGTGGCACAGAGACATTGCTGGTGGCCATCTGAACAGAGAACAGGTGATATTTGAATTCTACTTGTCAGTGCATCTGAAGGAAGATGAAGCAAACATGAAAATTTCAGCTGGCTTTTCCACATGGGGTTAAAATTTTATCATATTTTGCCTATTAAAAATATTGTCTGGTCTGCCTATTCTATTTTACTCTATTCTATCTTATTCTATTAAATTATAAAATACCCAAATTAAAGTATATTCATCCTATTCAAATTAAATTATATTGACTTGAGTTGAATCCATTTCTGTTCATAAACTGCAACATTGTAATTATTGGGTGGGTAGGGGTACAACTGTTACAGGAGTGCTCTTTTGTTAACAATTCTCCTAGATTGATCTGACAGGAAAAAAAAAAATCATGGCTGTTTTTATTTACCAAACAAAAAAGTCAGCAATAAGGGACCAATTATCAATTTTATTTAAGAATTTTCTATATATTTCTTTAGTCACCCATAATTTTAAAAAATCACCCTATGGAATATAAGACAAAGAAAAAGAGGGAAATGTCTGCTTTACAACACTGAACTTGGATTCTTGTTGAAACATATCAGATCACAAACAGTCCATCTTTCAATTGTTGGGCTTATGAATCAATGACCTTAAAAGCTGACCTTTGAAACCCCAATTTTTTTTTTTTTTTTAGTGGAAATTTAGAAGTGTAGTTTACTCCTCAGAGCATTCAGGCATTTGTTTACATTTTGGATATGCCTGTTAACATGTGGTAAGTGTTGAACAATGTACTTAAGTTTGGTATGTGAGAACCGAAGTCATGGAGTGTTGTTTGGATTAAATGACCAAAATGTCTATAAAGTGCTTACCCATACACTTGGCGAAACTTAATAATTATACCATTGATATTTGCAAAAAAAATACCTCAGAATATGAGAAAATTCACTGTATAGGTAACAGTGAAAAAGCTATTTACATTTTTTTTCCTTCGAAGCAAGAGAGATCTAAGGTATTCAGCATTAAATGTTTGGTTTTGGGTTTGTTTTTTCAATTGAATAAAATCAACTGATAGTATGAAAACACAAAATAAAATAGCCTCCAAAAAAATGTTCAGTTACCTCTGTTGAGACTAATTACTTCCAAAACAATTTAACTACTCTCATTTTAAATTTTTACTTTTAAATGAAAATATAAATATTTTTATAAAATTTGATAATAATTAAAATATCATTCCACTTCTACTTACTCATAACATGGAAGAATAATCAAGGTAAAACCATCATACAGAGTTTAAAGTTTAAATCTTACTTATAAACCAGGCCAATGGGCTATTAAGATGTACTTATTAAGTGGCTCTATTAAGATGAATTATCCTAATATGGTTCTTAAATTAGCTCAAAATTTACATAATAAGCAATAATTATAAATATGAACGGTCCTATCTACTGTTTCATTACCAACACCTCCTTTGCATATAGCAACCGAGGTTAAGGAGGGCAAATTCAAAATATAATAATCATACAAATTGTCTCCTTGGCAAGCTAATCTCTTCTAATAAATCACAAAGGTACAGACACAAATCTGCCTTGAGAACAAATAATTACTTCCTTTATACTTTTATTTTAATATTAAGCTTTTCTTCTAAAGAGTTTAGGAAATGCCTAAGGACAAAATCCAGCATCATAATTAAATTTATCTAACAAACCCCACACAAAGCCCACATTTTCATCATAAAGTAGAACCCCAGGAAATAACTCTGTACTGTACATTTTAATTTTGTTAATAATTAAAGAAATCCAGACTCATAAATCGCTAATCACCTGGCTTTGAATTGTGACAAGAAACAGTAAATATGAAAAGGTGTGTAGGCTCTATATGCGTTCTTTATGCTGAGTCCCATTTATGAAGGGGGAAGGAGGAAAGAGAAGAGGAGGGAGACAAAGAGAAAGAGAAAGAAAGTAAACTTCCCCTGTTCTTTTCCAGTCAAGTCTAAAAGAAGTCAGAAGTCAGAAAGACTGGGCGCCTGGGTGGCTCAGTGGGTTAAAGCCGCTGCCTTCGGCTCAGGTCATGACCTCAGGGTCCTGGGATCGAGGCCCACATCGGGCTCTCTGCTCAGCAGGGAGCCTGCTTCCTCCTCTCTCTCTGCCTGCCTCTCTGCCTACTTGTGATCTCTCTCTGTGTGTCAATAAATAAATAAAATCTTAAAAAAAAAAAAAAAAAGAAGTCAGAAAGACAAACGCCATATGATCTCAGTTATATGTGGAATCTTTAAAAACAGCAATAACCAGACTCACAGACACAGAGACCGTTGCCAGATGCTTGGAGAGGGAGTGGGCAAAATGGGGGGGGGGGAGTGGTCAAAAGGTACAAACTTCCAGTTGTAAAATAAATAAGTCCTGGGGATGTAATGTAGAGCATGGTGACTACAGTTAGCCATGCTCAATGGTATATTTGAAAACTGCTAAGAGATTAGATCTTAAAAGTTTTCATCAAAAGAAAAAAGTTATAATTATACGCGGTGACGAATGCTAGGGTCACTGCAGTGATACTTTTATAATGTATCAAATCATTATGTTGTACACCTGAAAATAACGTAATGCTTTATATCAATAATAACTTAATATCTTTTTTTAAAAAGTCAAGAATTATAAAAATTAAAGAAAGGAAAACAGGTGCTCTGGCCATTTTGATGACATGTCCTCGGCCTAAATTAAAAATGGTCTTGTAGCTTGACTTAAGGTTAGGAAGGAGACAGTTGTTCTACATCATAAAATGATTCAAATATCATACTAGGGTATGTAGACCCCAAGATAGCTTCTTGTTGGAAAATGATTTGCAATTCCATGTTTTTTATTTTAATTTTTTTTTAATATGGTAGGCTGGGGCAAAAGAAAACAAGGAGAAGGGAATGAGGGAGTAAAGGAATAAGAAAGGGACCAAGGATCAGAAGGAGGGTGGCTGAACCACCGAGAACAGTTCTTGTTCTTCCTCCACATCTCTAACCTACAGAGGAAACAGGTGGAATCCTATAGTGGCTGGCAAGCAATTTTACTTAATAGTGACCAAAACATTTAGAAAAATTATGCACAATTTAAGTTACCATCTAACAAGTTTAATCATGAATTTAAATACTCACAAAGTATATAATTCCCAATATATTACATTATCTCTGACATATAAATACTACATTTAGATTTTACCTGTATACAAGATAGTATAATGACACATTGATATCTGATAATAAGCATCCACTTAAAAATACTTGAACAAACACTTCTTTAATACGTGGCAATCTTTTGATGTCTTTTTGTGTAAAATCTGTGCCAACATTTGATTTCCATAGCAGAATTTTATGACAGCATCTTTCACTAATCCCCATGTCATATATCCCTGAAATGAATAACCCTTCATCACACTCCACATTACACTTGAAAAGCAGTTTTTATTTCTATGATTAGAAGCCTCCAAGTTTCAAAAGATGTTATGTAAATTGAGTTTCATTTCAATTATTAATAGTAGATTAATAAAAAACAACATAAAATAAATTTTGCTAATGACTAATCATTGAAAATGTTTTTCTTAATGACAGGAAAACCTTAATACTTATTGCTGGAATGACACCCAAGTACATAATAAATTTTATAGCAATATATTTTTTAGATGTCAGCTCTGAGAAAATATGTTTATGTAAATGAGAATGGAAGGTGTTTCATTATAATATTTCATTAAAGGATTTCAATGCCTTTGGAGTTATAGGATAGAAATCACAGAGTGATTGATCATTACAAGTTAATTTTTATTAATTTATTTTCTGACAATTCCATTTGCCATTCCTTTGAGTTTTGTGGAGGCAAAGAAATGTAAAAAGATTTCTTCCCCAATTATTAAAGTCAATCATGTTTTTAGTTTTGTGGAAGTATACTATATTTGTTAATTTTCTTCTGAGAAAGAATTTTTGTTTAAAACATTTAGATAATTTGGAAAATCAAACTGTTTTTAATCTCAATACCCATTTTCTAAGTTTATATTTTTTATTAAAAGGTATATATTTTATCACATGCTTTAAATATATTTTCAGAAAAACTTTGGAGCTGCAGATTTAGCCTAATCAATATCAAATATATGTACCATCTAGGATAATTGGCAAACCTACTCTTCATTGTTTAACCCAGAAGCCAAATTAGAATTGTTTTCTATCTTGAAGAGACTGAATACATTTTTCGACTTAAATATTTGTATTAATACAGACCATAAGACCACTGGTTCTCTTTTAGTTTCCACTCAGGAAGAGAGAAAATTTACTCTCTCAAAAGATGGAAAACAGATCTTACTGAAATGAAAAAGATTTGGAATTATCTCTTTATTAGGTGCGTTGGGGATTTTTACACAGATAAAAATGCAGCATAGGAAGACTCAAGGTGGCCGAGAGGTCTATACTTATTTTGCAGAGTGTGAAAGATTGCACCTGGAGAGTGTGAAGTAAGAGAGAAAACTAGTGGGAAGGACTTCATGTGGAAACTGGTTATCTCAGGTGTCCAAGTCCGTGCACCCTTTGGGAAATCTTGTGTACTTCCCAGGCATATGCAAGGTCAAAGACAATGGGAAAAGGAACTGGCTTAGCTTATTTCCCAGAATGTAATTGTGAAAACTGTCAAGATCCAAGAGGTGCTGGAAATGGAAGAGAGTCAGAGATTTCAGGTAGAGCAGAGAATTTAAAAGAACCAAAAAACCAAATGTAGTAACAGTGGTTATGATGTGAGAAAGGAAGAGTTTCTTGAGGGGACACACTCTGCCTGAGGGCACAGCTTGTGTTCCTGTCCCCACCTTCTGGACAGGAAAGCTCCATATTTACACATATTCCCCTGGGATGACTTAGCTTACTCTCATCTTTCAGTGATAACTTTGCAGGAACATAACCTTCTCTGATCGTGAAGGCATGTTGGGGTTCTCTGTACATTTATGATTTCTATTTTCACTGACTGGCTTGCACTGAAATGGTCCATAAATCCTGGCACTTGCTGAAATAATATAAAAAATGCCATTCCAGAAATTTTACCAATAAATTGATATAAAGGTGGTTTTTTGCTTAAGCAAGGTTATTTTAGAAAGAATGAGACTATTACGGTGGATTAAAATCTAGATAAAATTCAAACCAAAGGGATATAATGTTCTTTCAGTAGTAGCCTGTGACTCTAAGCTAAAATGCATTGAGTCACTTTTGCCCTGCAGATGTTTATGTGTGTCCTGAAGGAGTTTACTGATTTTAGGGTATAAATTAATATCTAGGTTGAATAGCAATCAGAGAGCTATGAATAGATAACTGAAAACTCTGAAAGTTAATTTGAATAAAAGGATAAAAAGGTAACCATTTGCAATACCTCAAATTCATTGCTAATCACTGGCATTTTGTAGGGTTTTGACTTATTCTGCAGTAGTAATAATTTATGACTTTATATAAATTCTTTGAAAAACTGGTATTCATTGAATGTGACTAAATAGACAAGGAATGTAAGTTGTCCTCATGAAATAGAATAATATTATCCGTTCCACCTAGGAAAGGAATCCAGACCTTGGCTTATTATCTATCATCTATGGAAGCGCAAGTAAACAGATTGGAGTTACTTTTCACAGACAATATCTTCATTATTTCAGTCACTTTACAAAAGTATGTTAATATTCAAAAGAAATTTGGTTAGCATTCATAATATTTCAAATAAAATAATTAGGTCATATTAGGGGCTTTAAAAGGGGCATTCTGGATACAAGAACAGTATTATGGCAATTTTAGTAGTAAATTTCATTTAAAAAATATAGTTATTTAAGGATTTTGATTTTATATGTTATGACATGATTTAGAACATCTACATTTCTAATGTTTTCCCAAGAAGTTGGCATAGATTTTGATAGAGAATATAAAAAAATTAAACACTCTTTTATAAAAAAGTAGTCAATGAGTGACAATCCAGCACATATTTAGTTATTATTAAGTATGATTTAAGAATTAAATTTTTCTATAGCAGCACTCTTAATATGTTCTTTAGAGTTCTACAAAGAAAGCAAGATGCTGTTTTGTTTTTTTTTTAATGAAATAAGACTTGTGGTAACAGGAATCTCATATGAAACCACCCAAATTTTGATCAATACATGAAGAATAATAGCAAAGTGAAATTATAGTAATTCTTTTTTTGGACTTCCAGCATATAGTACCAAAATTTTATATTCATTTTCATTAATTAGGAATAACCTATAAAACAATCTAAGAAAAATGATTAATCAGAAACTCAAGTTGTGTGTTAATTATGATCCATTGAAACATTTTATATCACAGCATAAGCTTTTTATATTATCTTCAGCTTGCAAAGCTAATGTTAATTACTGTATGGATTAATAGCAGTCAAGTGTGTCCTACTTTCAGTATAAATGAATATAAATTAGCTTCATATTTTGGCAATAGAGTACATCACTTTTGGAATTCTTTTAACTTTTATATGCACATATCCTCATAGAATTTAGAGTAGTGGTTCTATATTTCTCTGAAATAAAATTGTTCTCAATTCTGAAGCAAGAAGAAATAACCTTGGTTCTGTTTCTTGCTCTAATTGAGATTGCTGGGTGAGCAAACAGCAAGCTATCAGGCCACCGAGGAGCAAGCGCTGTGGAGAATGAACCAGGCCTAAGGCAATGACCCTGAGCTGCCATCATTAAAAACCCTTTATGTAATTTCCCCCTAACATACTGTTTTGCTTGTTAAAAATGAACAGGTATTAAAACATTTTATTTTTCCCATTAGTTATCCAAGGTTTAAAAACTAAATTCGTCTCATTTAAGATAAAACCAAATAAACCTGAAAATTTTTAAACACTGCATCAGTCTAATTGTGAATAAATGTGAAGCATCTCTTACTCTCTTTTTCTTAATAGGTCAAAAATAGTTTATGGATCTTCTAGTACTAAATTTGTGTTCTCTAGAAATCAGATAGCCCATAGTTTCTTTCCTGTAGATTGTGCTTCTCATTTTACATCATGAGAGTCTTGCAACAAAAATCCAAGTGTTTCCTTGATTCCACAGACTCTTTACTCTCATTTATCCTGTGGTTCACTGCCAGAGCAGTACTTCTTTTTATTTTTTTTATTTAGCTTTATTTTTTATTTTTTTGTTGCTGCTTATCAAAATAACAACAGTGTTTATTTTGTGCATGAATTTACAAATTGGGCAGGACTGCCTAAGAGGACATTTTCTCTGTTTTCTATTTACGGTGGCTTAAGCAGTATTTCTTATTTTGTTTAAAGTATCATTATTTCAGGCAACGTTCCTCTTTTTCCTTACTTATTCAGTATTTGGCAACCAAATAAAACCCAGAAAACTGAAGAGATACCATTAGCTTCAAACAATGGAAGATTACCTTCAACCATGGTTATAGTCCTAGTACATCAGACCAACAGAATGGAAGCCTAGAAAAACATGGCCTCTTGGGTCTCAGCTCTGTGTTCCACTACCCATCTTTCTTCTCTGAAGCTTGTCTTGCTCTGGAATTTGATACTACCCATTTATGGCCAACTTCAGAAATATAAAAGCCCCCAGTTGGTATATGTCCCTAATCAATGACCTCAAGAAGATGATGAAATCACAGTGCAGTATCATAAACCTCATTTTTGAAGAGAAGAACCCAAATTGTTGTAGCAATTGAGTTGTTTTCCTAATGAATAATTTTACCCTGTTTTAAATTCCCATAACAATGTGCCATAACAAGTGACCACAATAGGTGGCTTTAAACAAAAATTTATTTATTTATTTATTTATTTATTTATTTATTTATTCATTCATTTATTTTGTTTATTCATCTAAAGTAAGCTCTACACCCAGCATTGAGCCCAACATGGGGCCCAACATGGGGCTTGAACTCACAACCCTGAGATCAAGACCTGAGCTGAGATCAAGAGTCAGACACCTAAATAACAGCCACCCACGTGCCCCTTAAAACAGAAATTTAATCTCTTATAATTGTGAAGCCTAGATGTCTCAAACCATGTATCATCATGATCCTGCTTCCTCCAAAGCCTCTAGGAGAGTATCTTTCCTTGTTTCTTCCAGCTTCTATTAACCCCAGGTATTTCTTGGCTGATAGATGCTTCTTCACTCCAATCTCTGCTTCTGTCTTCATATGATGGTCTCCCCGTCTGAATGTATCCATATTTCCCTCTTCTTATAAAAATACCATTTATATTGAATTAGCTCCCCTGCCAATGACCTCATATTGATTTGAGTATGTCTACAAAGACCTTGTTTCCAAATAACATCAAATTCACAAGGGCCAGGGTTCAAATTTCAACATATCTATTTTTCAGAGATATGATTCTGTCCATAACAGACTCTATTCTTAGAAAAGCAGGTTCAAAGAAACATACACTGTAGTTTTAGGAGATAAGTAATTCTGGATGCTGAGCTATAAAATACAACTATTTTAATAAAGAAGTTCTTCTTGGTTGGATAAAAGTTTATTTTTCATTACTTAAATCCTACCTACCCTTTTCATTTTATAACATAGTCATACGTGTTCTTGATACACTTTCAGAGGGGTTTTTAGAAACTTAACCCTTTTACTTTGGGAGGGGCTACTGTATATATACATATATATATATATATCATCATAAATCCTAATATAACTGAAAAAGTAGTCAAATAATGAGGGCTCTTTAAAGTACTATACCTGGAGAAAAATATAAGGAGTCAGGGAGTTAAAAAAGAAGTCATTTGGTAACTGTCTTTGGATAGATTTGGCATGAGGGTGATTTGACAAGGGATTAGAATAACTTTGCTCATCTTTAAGAAGCATAAATAGCACAAAAGGGTTAAGGGTATGGAGAGATAAATTTCAGTACAGTGTAAAGAATGCTGCATTTTATGATATCAAGTCTCAAAATCAAATATGTATGACAATAATTTTATTAGAAGTCTTTAGATGTGGATATCCCTCCCATTAGATTCAAAATAACATTTAATGTTATTGTCATTAATTAATTAATTAATATTGACATTTAATGTTAATGTCAGGCTATGTGACAAGGTCCAGGGATGTGGCTCACAGGAAACCTGAGGATGTAAGTTTTGCTTGGATAAAAGGGTGGACTGGGCTGGATCTGGTCCCCTGAAGAGTCCTCTCATCTCTAGGATTATGACTTTGATATACTACTAAACCTTTAAGGGCAGACCTAGCATGTCATTGAATTGGTAACTTAAATGAAGTAAACACAGAATGATTTTGATTTTCAAATACAGTACAGTACAGAGACGTTGACATACGAAGCCATTTTCTGACCAGATATATCTGGTCTCCGCTGAGGACCAAAGACATGGTGATTTTTTTTCCCCACCACAGTCTCAGCTTCATCAAGAGTCTAGATGAGGATAAAATATTGTAATCTGTAAAATACTGTCTCCCCAGCCTAAAGGGGAGATACATACTAACACATAGGGTAATAGGAGATGAACTAATTATTTGGAACTTAATTATCAGAAATTCTTACACAGTTTATGTTGGTATCAATTTAGCTCTGAAAAGCAAATATGTAAATAGAATGCAAATCACAATTATCAGTAAGCTAAATTGTTTGTAATAAATGTAGATATTTTACATTTTCTCTCGGCTCATCAGAAATGACTGGAGAATATAAACTATCTCATTGGAATTAATGCAGGTTCTCCACTGCCATTAGTATTTTCCAGATTACTTCACTCTTTTACCAACTGAAATCATCAGGCATTAAAATGGAAAAACAGCACTCTTTTAAGATATAATTATCCACTATAGCACATTAACACTTTCAAGCTTCAGATTCATAATTAAAGACCAAGAGAACCACCTAAGGCTTCCAAAGCCACCTGCCAATCTGGCCTCATTGTTAAAGGATATGAATAAATTGAGACTTTATTTCATTTTGAATTTGGTAAAAACATAGCTCAGTAGAACAGATTAATATCCAGCTATAGTGATGAAGAAAAAAAAAAGTGAGAAAGCACAGATAACAAGTTTCTGAAATGAAAGCGATATCATCACTTAAGACTGACATCCAAAAGACGATAATGGAATATTACAAAATAGTTTATACCCATAAAACTGACAACTTAGATAAATTGACAAATACTTTGAAATGTATGAACTATTAAATATTCCTCAAGAAGAGATAATGTGAATAATCCCATACCTATTAATGAAATTCTATTCATAGTTAAAACCTTCAATCAAAGAAAACTCCAGATCCAGAGAGGTTTACCTGTAAATTATACCAAAAACTTAAGGAAGAAGTAACACCGATTCTACACACACTGCTCAAGAATACAGAAAAGCAGAGAGTGTTTCCAAGTTCACCTTATGAGCCCAGTATCACCCAGATACCAAAAGCAGACAAAGCATAAGAAATCCACACAATCCTTCATAAATAAAGATGCAAAACTCTTCAAAATATTAACAGAACCCAACAATATGTGAAAATGATAATATGTCAGTATCAAGTGGGGTCTATCTAAAAAATACAAGCCTGGCTCAATATTTAAAAACCCCTCAATATCATTCAACACATCAACTAACTACAGATGGAGGGGGGCATTTAACAGTATCATTATTTGCAGAAAAACACATTTAACAAGACGGAACATTCACTCACGTTATAAACTCTCAGTGGGTGAGAATGGATGGGAATTCCCTCGAATTGGTAAGGGGCATGTACAGAAATCCTAGAGCTAATACAGTCTTTCATTTAAGATTAAAAGAATGAACGCTTTCTCCACAAGATTATGACCAAGGCAAAGATGTTCGCTGTTACTGCCCTTATTGAATATCTGACTGCAATACCTGGCCAGTATGGTAATGCAAAAAAATGAATAAATCAAACATGTAACAGGCAAAATATCAGAAAACAAAAAATAAATTGCTTCAATTTTCAAATGGCATGATTGTTTATATAGAAAATCCCAAGCACTGTTGAAGACAATGTTAACAGGAACAATTCTCAAAGAAGATGGAAAAATACGATCATGGATGATTTAGTAAAATAGTTCTAAAATAGGTAATGATTGTCAGAGTTACAAGGATAATTTTCCAAATCCTAGTTCACAATTGGAGAAAGTTACAACATGCCTCTATTGATAATTATTAGGCTGACAGCCTAAAAAAGAGCAATGATTTTGCAATGTTGAATGATAACATTAATAATTACCTAATTACATTACCTAATAAACAAAATTAAGAATTACCTAATTACATTACCTAATAAACAAAATTAAGAATTACCTAATTACATTACCTAATAAACAAAATTTTATACTTACCCATTAGAAATATACATTTTTAAACATACCTTAAATATTTTTCAATATCAACCACCTGACAAGGCACAAAGTAAATTTTAACAAATGTAAAAAAACTGGTTTCATATACTCCACAAACCTTTAAGTACAATGAAAATCAGAGATTCTAAAAAAATATACATATACATTCATATATAGCTACCTAAGTGGATGAAATCATATTTTAATATTCTATTAGTTACAAAGGAAATTGCAATGGAAATGAGAAATTCTTTAGAACTGAACAGTAGAAATAGTCTTATCAAAAACCATGAGAGTTATACACACACATACACACACACACACACACACACAAATATATATATATATATATATAAACACAGAGCTTAGAAATTTCTAGCCTTAAACCATTACATTTACAACTGGAAGAAAGGGCAAAATTCATACGCTAATATTTCAGTATAAGGAGTTAGGGAGAGGGTACCTAAGTGGCTCAGTTGGTTAAGAGTCTACCTTTTTTTTTTTTTTTTTTAAAGATTTTTTTTTTTTTCNCAGAGAGAGAGACTACAAGTAGGCAGAGAGGCAGGCAGAGAGAGAGGAGAGAGGAGGAAGCAGGCTCCCCGCTGAGCAGAGAGCCCGACGCGGGCCTCGATCCCAGGACCCTGGGATCACGACCTGAGCCGAAGGCAGCGGCCTTCAAACCACTGAGCCACCCAGGCGCCCAAGAGTCTACCTTTGGCTCAGTGGGATTGAGTCCAACATCAGGCTCCCTGCCCAGCAGGGAGTCTGCTTCTCCCTCTGCTCCTCCCCACTGCTTGTGCTCACTGTCTCTCTCTCACTCTCTCTCAAATAAATAAATAAAATCTTAAAAAAAATAAAAAGAAGCTAGAGAGACAAAAGTGCAATAACGACACTACAAGCAGAAGGATTGAAATGATAAAATTAAAATCAAAGGTTAATAAAATTAAAATAATGTTTAACCTGGGAAAAACAGGTGACTTAGAGGAGAGCCCAAACAAACAAAATCTAGTGATGTGTTATGATTAATAACAGCCCTCTGGTAATATTGATCCAGAAAATAAAAAGAATGAATTCCACTTCAATTTGACACATTAAGTGCATGCTTCAATCTCTAATCTCTTAAAACTCCACAAATAACACAATCAAAGGAGTAAACACACACACACACATACCCCAGAGAAAGAACAAGCAAAGAAACAGCAAACAAGTGATGTCATAATTTTGAACACAGCTAACAAACGAGCAAACAGTAATGGCAACAGCAGAGAAAAGGAAAGATGGAATTTCAGCTAAGGATGAACCAACTTGAAGTGGCTAATTTACATTCCAGAATTCAGGGAAGGCTCTAGAACTGAAGGCATCGAATTCTTCTCTTTTCATTACGAGGCAGAAAACAGATTAGCCCCTCCCCAGAGTCAGACGCAGCTGCTGTCACTTTGATCAAAGTCTGGGGTGCATTAGAGCTCTGGACTCTGAGAAGCAGGCAAAATTGACACAAGGTGGCAAATTTAAGGCCTGCACATATAAACGTGTGCATAAACACACACACACACACACACACACACACACACACACAAATACACACAGCATCATTTTCTAGATAGGAAATTCAATAATCAATTAACTTAGTCATTTTTTTAAAAAACAGTGGGAGGGGTTTGCAAAATCAAATGTTTCAAAGATTCCTTATTCCTAATAATGCTGTTTATTATTTCTAGCTAATATTTCACTTCTAATTCTTGTTAGTATGGTCTCTAGTGACTCATCTCACACAGGAGTTGTTGCTTTATGTGGACTTTATCTTTCTTGGAGAGCTCATTTTCAGTGTCCTATCAGTCATCATCCAATCATGTGCATGGGGTACTGGAAAAATCAAGAAGAAAACATGGGGTATGTTCCTGCTGGGCTTTTCAATGGCTGTTTATATCCCTGCAAGGAGGAGGGTAGAGATTTGTATTTTTCATGAAAGAATTTCTTTCTGTTTTCCAACCAAAGTCACAGCATAAGACAAATATCATTGTTTTCTTTGAGTCAATAAGTAGAATATTTTGCTTTCTTTTATGAGACAACGAGCTTTCCAAAGTGACAGCTCCAACCTTAGGTTCTTGTAGTGAACCCTCCAGTTCTCCCAGGGATACATTTTACCCCATCAGCCTATCAATCCACCAGCTGCTGTATGTAGGGAATGATGAAGACTGACCACTGCCCCCTTTCCTTAACAAACTGCCTTTGGTTGAGGGGAGCCATCCGATCTGAGGGTACCTGATTGCCATGCCCCAGGCCATGGCTAATGCTCCAGTGAAGTCAGCCTATAAAAACATAAACCCTTGCCCCAAGGGATGGATTATTCTGTGATATGCTTTATATTCCAGAGCCTTCCCTATGGGTTGTGGTAAGGCTTTTCCTTTTTCTGCCTTGCTTTCATTTGCTCTTTATAGGCTTTTCTGAAGAGCGTTCTTGAATAAATCATCTGCACCTGAAATCCTGTCTAGAGACCTAGAACATAGGCCCATTTCCAACAAAAATTCCTACTCTTCTCTCTCTCTATCCAGAGCTGCTAAGGTAGCAGCTCAGGAGTTTCCACAAAATGAAATCGTCCTTTCTTTCAAGATCAAGTTTGAATTTACCTTTGTTTTTTGTTGTTACATTTTTATCTAGGGGTCCTAGCTATTTGTACTGGGCAGGGTAGTTTTGTTTACTCATAGTTGTTTCTAAGCTACATAAAAAAGAAAGAAAGAAAGAAAGAAAGAAAGAAAGAAAGAAAGAAAGAAAGAAAGAAAGAAAGAAAGAAAGAAAGAAAAGTTTCTTTTTATTTTATTCTATTTTATTTATGTATTTATTTGTTTGTTTATTTATTTATTTATTTGAAAGAGAGACCACAAACAGGGTGGAGGGGTTGTTTTCAAACTACAAAAAAAAGTCCTTCTTTTTTTAAAAGATTTTATTTATTTTCTTGAGAGAGAGAGACCACAAGCAGGGGAAGAGGGAGAGGGAGAAGCAGACTCCCTGTGGAGCAGGGAGCCTGATGTGGGGGCTGGATCCCAGGACTTTGGGATCATGACCTGAGCCAAAGGGAGACATTTAACCAACTGAGACACACAAATGCCCCCAAAGAGGTTCTTCTATAGCTAATTTTATTCTTCATTCCTCTGGACATAGTTATACTTGTCCTATATATTTCAATTCATCTGTAGATCAGAATTAAAAATACTCACTTTCTGTATTAGCTTTCCGGCGCTTTAGTATGGATCTCAGAGTTTGGGGAGGGGTTCTTTGACCCTGTAGAGCACTTCCGACTGAGACAAGGGGACAGAGAAAGAAGCATAATTACCTTCATATTGGGAGTGGAAATTAGCACAGTTTTTTTGGAAAGCAATTTGGCAGTGTGTACCATGGATATTAGAACTATTCACACAATTTGACGCAACTGTACTTCTTTCCTAAGGAAAACTTTTAAGAAAAAAAAAAGAAGAGAAAGATGCATAAAATGGCATTGATATTTAGTGTTACTATGGAGAGTAATTGAAAACAACCTAAATGCAGCCCAACAAATGAGGGTAAAATAAACATAAAAATGCATCACTGAAAATGAACCCAACAGTGTTCTTGAAGTAATTTATCTGATTGAAACAAGGTCTCTGAGCTAGGCAGTATCTGCTCGGTGTTCAGACACAAAAACAGCTGAGCTTTTCTGTAATCAATCTGATAAAAACAAATTGAACAAGTAACATTATGGTTGAAGAGGCCAGAGCCTCTTGAGCAATGGCCTTTGATTGATCAGTGCTATAAAAGCATCCTCAGAATTGAAAATTCAGGGTTGATAAATGCACCAATAAAAGGAAAGTCATCATAACAAGTCATCACCATCTATCGTACAGAATTAAATAATAAATGTGTTCTAGGAGATAAAATATAGCTGGAGGTGAATCCTAAGATCTGTTTTCACTCTTAGATTAGGCCGTAGTTATCTTAGTTGACAGAAAGAGAAATCCAGTTACACATTCTTACTTGAAACTTGATACATTTCTTCCTGTTTTTCCATCTCTTTGGAATTTTTTTTCTTTTATTCTCTCTGTATTCAACATTTTCTTTACTGTTTAGGGACGAACTCAACGGTAACTCGTCTTATTTTCATGCCATTGCGGCATGTATGACAATCCACATTTCTAAGTTGTGAATACACCTCTTTTTCCCACAGCAGGATTCAAGAGCCGGTGACGTGCTTCATCTTTATAAATGTCTTGTAAACAGCAGTAGATAAATAAGAGCTGAATTAATGTAAATTGAATTAAATGTAACATAATTGAATTATAGCCACTCAAATGTTATCACCTGAATTTCAGTCATCATAATATAATGTATTCTGATGTGATCTGGTGGGGTTTGGAGCCGACAGCCAAGAAAAAATTCTTGACATGTCTTCGGTGCTAAAAGGTGGTTTTACTAAAACGCGGGGACAGGAACCCCGGGCAGAAAGAGCAGCTGACCCAGGACAGTGAGGAGCAACTGAGTATATACTATGGAGTTGGGTGAGGCAAAGACAAGCAGACAAGCGGAAGTTTTCAAAAGGATTTTCATATGCTAAAGAAGACTTACAGGATCCCGGAGGTCAGGCTGTTGTTAAACCCAGGTGCTTTTCCCTCTAGCAAAGCATTAACCTTGAGACAGCGGGGAGCCCGGGGCAAATGTTAACACTCTCAGGTCCCAAGTACTTGTCAGTGAGCTGCAGGTTCTAAGGACATTTAATTTTATCTACATTTCCTTCTGCCTTTTCCCCCCCCCACATCATCATATTCCTTCTTTGAAAAAAGTCTGATTGGCAGATGTATGAGAGAACCAAGTTGCTGGGAAACAGGGTTTCTAAACTCTTTAAAATCTCAAGAATTGACGTAATCCAGTACTTTCTACTTTTGGACATTGCTCATCCCTTCTTTCAAATAAGGGTTATGGAGAGGTGGACCATACTTCTAACGTGTTGAGAGCTGAAATAAGTTGGTACTAGAGAGTATCCTGGCCGTGCAAGACTCATTCACATTATGAAATTTTTTTTTAGTTTGGGTGACTTACGTGTCTTTTTTTTTTTTAAGATTTAATTTATTTATTTGACAGAGAGAGAGAGAGAGAGAGAGATCACAAGTAGGCAGAGAGAGAGGCAGAGAGAAAGGAGGAAGCAGGCTCCCTGCTGAGAAGAGAGCCTGACGCAGGGCTGGATCCCAGGACCCTGAGACCATGACCTGACCTGAAGGCAGAGGCTTTAACCCACTGAGCCACCCAGGCATGTGACTTACATGTCTTTTAAGAGTTTTTCTTTCCACTTATTTACAGTAACATGCTGCAACTAGTTTTCTCCCACTATCAGTCTATGAAAACTGCTACAATATCAATAATTACTATATCAAGATTTGGAACTTACTACAGGCCTGCTTTTTTACCCTGGAACATTTATATGTAATGATTAATTTAACACTCTCAAAACTGAATAGGTAATTGTCTTTTTGCATATTGTAAAATTTATCTCCTAGTTTGATGCACTCTAAAAAAGCCACATAAGACGAATTTTAAAAACAAAATTTTATTATTGAGAAACAGCTCATTTATAAATAAAGCTATCAATGAGAAAGAGCATTTCAATTGTTTAAACTGCTTCTAGTTCTATGAAGAATGAAACTGATTATACTATCAATCAGATATAAATGCAATATTTCCTACCGACTGAAATAATAAAGTGAATTTTTGTTCAATTTTATTTATTTGGTAATTCCATCTATATTTTTTTAGTGTGGCGCTTAAGTTTAAAATACTATTTTAAAGTGTAATGTTGCATTTTATGTGGATACCCTATAGCAGCAATAATAAATGCTATTAAATAGATATATAACCAGGAAGTGTTTTTGTATGTCTTATTTGCATACATACTACACACACACACACACACACACACACACACATACACACACACAAATATTGGAAAAGACATGCATGCCTTAAGTGTTTTAAAACACTTAAAATTATTAAACAAAAAAGAGGATTTCACTGTGTGTATAATGTATACTCCCAAATCCACGGAGAAAAGATTGGTATTGGTGGATGTGGTAAGAAGTGGTTGAATTTGGAATATCCAGGACATAAGACTGACAAGACTTTTAATGAATATGAGTTATATGTGGCAAGAAGGGATAATTCTTAGCTTTAAATAACTTGGGGGTTTACTCACATGGAAGCGCTGAATCGTTACAGGATTTAGGTTTTAGAATTGCCACGTGCACAGATAGAGTGCTGGCCAAATATTACGTGAGCTACCGCGTCGACGGCAGTTGTTCATCAGCCTGGCTCCTGGAATGACAATGGGAAGCAGAGCTCCCTCTCATTCACATGTACCATGAATAAAAACAAACACCTTTGTAGGATTATCCCAAGGATATTATATTTGAAATATAACGTTATACTGTTTTGGGGTAATCTGGTATTATTCCAAGAAAATAAACGAACGCTCTTTGAACAGGGATGAAAGATATTAAAACTTCCGGGTATCATGAACACCATATTGAACTTCGAATACTTTCTTTCATTTTGCTCAGACTTTGGGAGGAGGAGAGCAGAACTTGTAGTTGGCAATGTATTGCAAATAGTGGGTGTGAACAGACAAATATTCAGAACTGAGAGAAAGGAGTAAATGCTAAGGGGGTGAAATATATGGAGTGATTAAGGCATCTGGGGAGCCAGAGAGGCCTAGTATTGTGGACTTGGCATTTGGCAGAGGGCATTTTATTTGAAGCCAGACATAGACTTTGATAGTAGCATAGTAGTTTGTTGTTCTGAAGCCTGAGTAGAGGAAAACAGGGCTCCCCGTCCCCAAAGCTATCACATCCTAATCCCTAGAACCTGAGTGTATGTTACATTACACGGCAAAGAGGAATTGAAGTTGTAAATGGAATCAGGTGACTGATCAGCTGACTTTTAGATGGGGCGAGGAGCCTGGATTACCTAGGTGAGCCCAATGTAAGTAATCACAAGTGTCCCTATAAATTGAAGAAGGAGGCAGAAGTCAGAGTGAGGTTGTTGTCAGTTTTGAGGTGGATGTGCTTCCCCACACGGATGAGGCTAAGGAGCCTCTGGAAGCCGGGTGAGGAGAGGGGTTCTCCCCTTGAGGTTCCGGAGAGAACGCGGCCCTCCCAACGCCTTGATTCAAGCCCAGAGGGACCTACTTAGACCTCCAGAACCGTAAGCAAATAAATTTCATTTGTTATAAGCCACTAGCTTATTAGTTTCATACTGTTGCTGTAACAGATTAGTAATTCAAAGTCTTTCAGCTGCTCTGTGCAATAGCTGAACTTCGTAGGTGGCTAAAGCAAATGGAGTTTTGGTTTTGCCGGGGGGTGTTTGTAGGACCTGCCGCCGTGGCTGCTTGTGGCCTCCCTAAAGCAGAGGCTACAGGAGGGCCTCGGCTGGGCTAGGAGACCATCCCAAGGCATTAAGAAGCTCTGATGGCTGAGTCACAGATTTGGGGTGGGGAGTGAAACCTTAAAGGTATTGTTACTAGACAAACGTGGAGTTGTTTAGGGAGAGCGGAGACTTTCAACTCTGGACCTGTTGCCCCAGCAAAACCATAGGTATGTCAGAAGGACCAGAAGCAAGGTCAGCGTTTACTGATTCTAAGAAACTGGGGAGGTTGGTTTTGAACAGAAGTTCTTTGGAGAACAAGAGTTCAAGGTTGTGATGGTTTCTCACTGGCTGCAAGCAGTCACTAGTATGTTGTCGTTGCGGCTGGGGGAAGATCGTCCTTATTTTTCCCTCCTAAAAGTAAGAGAAACTTCTGCATGGGAAGTGTCCTCCTTTGTCAAGGTAAGAATTACCTTCCTTCTCCTGGCTTCTTATGCAAGTTGCCGCCAGTTGTATGTGTATGAGCTCCTTTTGCAGAGTTTCTGGACTCTATTGAAAATAAGGCTTTTTTTTTTTAAAAAAAAAAACACTGGCCTTCCTGGGGGTTGGGGGTGGGGGAGGGGTGTGAAGAAGATTAAGAAACCGTCGTTCCCCCACCTGCAGGGCTTCAGAGCTGCAATGGGACAAGCAAGGACATAATTAAGAGCACCAGCTCTTAAGTGCAGGCTAAGTTGAAAACCACTATCTAGTGGCTAGGACAATCTGTAGGCCCAATAGGAAAGACAAATAGAAAAGTTATGGCTGGACAGCCAACATGGTGTCAGATACACAATGCGAGGGAGGTCTTGAGGCCCAAAGAGAAGTACCAGCTCAGCTGACACTCAAATTCTTTGAGTTTGAGGAAAGGGGTTCATAATAAACCTTGGATTTACTTGGCTGAGATGGAGTCTAAAAGAGGAAAAATAGGATACTGTGAGCTTCAATGTGATGCTGGTTTTATAAGTGGGTGTACAGGCATTTCTTGTTTGGGCAAATATGCCTGAAAATGTGTGGGGTTAAAAAATGGAGGAGTGAGTCAGACCTAAGGACCAGTAGTTTCATTTCAGGAATCTGGTCCGTATTTTCCAGGTGAAATCAATGTCCAAAGCAAAGAACACTAAGGGCAGGTTTTAGAAGACCAAACCTGTGGCTTTGAAATGTATGTGAATATTTGAATCACCTGGGGAAGTCTAAAATACTCATGACCAGGTACTAAACCAACACAACGAAAAATGGCTGGCGTTAGTCTCTAAGTGCCTCAAGTGACTTTTTCAGGTCATCAAAATGTGCATCTTAGGAGAAGGCCTGGACTGCCATAGCAACAGGTAGTGGCAGGAAACCCTGTGGCCCAGAGCTAGTAGAGCTGAACCCCAAGATCTTGGGAAGGCTGTTCTTACTAGACAAAGGACTCCTTGAGTACCTGAAGCAAAACCTTTAAGAACCAACAAAAAATGTTCTTTTAGGGATAACAGGTTGAGAAAGCGGTAGTATCCCCTAATCCTGGAAACTAAGGTTTCCCTCCACCAGTTTATAAACCTTGGAAGAAGGAAACTTTCCCTCGATGCTATTCACCCTAAATTCTGCACCCTGGGACACAATGAGTAATGCCAGAGCACCGTGGTGCAAAGACTTCCATGTGAGCTGATTCGAATGCAGGTCTAAACTGGCTGGAATTCCAATGAGGTTCAAAACAAGAGGCCTTTTCCTACTCTCTGCTTGGATGGGCAGTGTGCTGGGTATTACAGAAACCTACTTGAGGCAAGATAGCACCATTAGATGCTTGGTATTTACTCCTCTAAATTAGATGAACATGGAACCAGTGTAGTAATTCCTGTTCACCATTTGGACTCTATACTATGAGGCTCCATGGTGTTAATCTAGCTTCCTCATATTAAAGTAGTTCTTTTACTGCAAAAGACTATCTGCACTATGGTTTGAAATAGTTTCAGTCTTCTCTAAGCTAACATCTCCAACCAAAACTTCTAGAAAATAAGATGGAAGACTTTTTTCTTTTCTAAATCCTAATCTACAAGGATAGAAGAAGTGATGTATTCCAATGTGTTTTTCTTTTTTTAATAAAGATTTTTATTTGACAGAGAGATCACAAGTAGGCAGATACACAGGCAGAGAGAAGGGGAAGCAGCTCCTCCGCTGAGCGGAGAGCCCAATGCAGGGCTCTAATCCAGGACCCTGAGATCATGACCTGAGCTGAAAGCAGAGGCTTAACCCACTGAGCCACCCAGGCGCCCTGCTGTATTCCAATGTTTAAGAATTACTTTCAAGGGCACTTAATGTTTGAACTTTCTTCCTGGGAATATGACCTTGTAAAATTCTTTAGGACACATCTGTTTTCCTTTGGAGGTTCTGTATACATTTAGACATCTTATTAGAATATCTTGGTGTCCCTTAACCTATAAACTGATTTTTATTGAACATTGTGACAACCTAATTTGTGGTGGAAAGTAAGGAAAGAAGTTGGTTATGTAGTCCCTTTGGGTGGATGGAGTTAATAACTCCACCCATAACCCTTCTGAGGAGAAAAATCTAAGCTGTTTACTAGTCATTCTCCTGAGAGCAATGTGTGGTGTTTCCTGATGTGAAGAGGTACATCCCATTTCACAACCACCTTAGAACTGGATAGTAGAGTCTAACTCTGAGGTTGTCATTCTTGCACAGGTAGGACTATATCCTTTATCCTAACTTTAGGAATATAGACCGTATCTTTTGGCTTCTGTGTACTACTTATACTATTCCTTGCAAACGTGGGAGAAGTTATGATTGACCTTTCCCCTAGAAGTTCAACATGCTTTCAGGAACTGTTAGAGAAGCAATGATTTATGGATCATCATAGATCTCTCTGTATACCATGATTTTTCTAGATGATTCTATTAACCTCAATGAGAATAGCCTGATTTGTTATGTAAAACTTGTTAGAGTTTTTCCATATAGAGAAATGCAAGCATAACTGAGTTGTGACTGCATAGTTGACTATAGAGAATTTATTCTATATCAAACTTCTTCAAAAATACCAGCAAGTCAAAAGCACAGAAGTAGTTGAATGTAATTGTGACAAATTACTTAAACCCTTACAGCTTTAAGGGATAGCTGGTAATCTATGAGGAGAATTCTAAATACATTGCCTTTGTGAACTGTTTGCAAATCTATTGTTTTTTGTGTGTTGTTTGTTTTTAAGATTTTATTTGATAGATCACAAGAGAGGGAACACAAGCAGGGGGAGTGGGAGAGGGAGAAGCAGGCTTCCCACTGAGCAAGGGGCCTGACACAGGGGCTCTATTCCAGGACCCTGGGATCAGGACCTGAGCCAAAGGCAGACGTTTAATAACTGAGCCACCCTAGGAGCTCTTCTAGAAAATGTGTAACCTTCAAAGCATTTTGAAGGTTAATGCTTCTGCATTCACTGTCTTCATGTAAATTGTTGACCTTTAAAACCTATATACTGGTTCTAAAAGATTTGAGAATGTAAAATATTCGTCTAGATCCTCAAAATCAAGCTCAAAACCTTCAAATAGGGGTAGACTGCCACTGAGTTTTTATATTGAGGTCGTAGTACAATATCTGTTCTAAAGTGTGCTTAAATTTTTGTAAATCTAAGAATAACTATGCCCTTATAATATCTGGAGCATCAATTGTTTTAACAGATTTTTGTAACAGCTGGACAGCATTGTTCTGATACCTGGAAAATGTGGTACAAGATCAGTCTTGTTTCAGTATTTAACTTCATGAAATTGGCACATCGTATAACACTTGTCCTTGGCTGTAACAATTCTTGAAATAGTGGGGAAAAAAACTCTTAAACACCTTTTTACAACTGAAAATACTTAAAGAGACAAAGATCTCTTAAAGACCAAGAGATGGCTCTTAAATTACTAGTGGCTAAAAAATGTAAAGAGGCATTTTTTTTCATACTTTTGGGATCTGGATTGAAATTTAGAACTAATTCTGGGTCTTTGTGCTTCTGAAATTCTGAAGTGCTTCAATAAAAATAAGTAGAAATATTTGGAAACTTTGAGTCCTTGTTTTACCTGAATATCCTAGGCATGACTTTTGTGAGATGTTGGGGGTTTTTTTGTTCTTTTTTTTTTTTTTTTTTTTGAACCTCTGCTTTATCAGTACTTTTTGGGTAATGTTTTTTTTTTTTTTTTCCCACCCATAAAATCTGAAACTAAGAGGTAACAAGAAATAACTCTGGACTTAAATGCAGAAAAACTATTGTAAAATTCTTGTCCTTCTAAGGGATGCTTGGGTAGCACAGTCATTAAGTGTCTTTTTTTTTTTTTTTTAAGATTTTATTTGTTTATTTGACAGAAAAAGAGACCACAAGTAGGCTGAGAGGCAGGCAGAAAAAGAAGGAAGCAGTCCCCTTGTCGAGCAGGGAGCCTGATGCGAGCTTCGATCCCAGGACCCTGAGATCATGACCNTTTTAAGATTTTATTTGTTTATTTGACAGAAAAAGAGACCACAAGTAGGCTGAGAGGCAGGCAGAAAAAGAAGGAAGCAGTCCCCTTGTCGAGCAGGGAGCCTGATGCGAGCTTCGATCCCAGGACCCTGAGATCATGACCTGAGCTGAAGGCAGAGGCTTTAACCCACTGAGCCGCCCAGGCACCCACTTGTTAAGTGTCTTTGGGATCGAGCCCTACATGGGGCTCCCTGCTCTGCGGGAGGCCTGCTTCTCCCTCTCCCACTCCCCCTGCTTGTGTTTCCTCTCTTGCCATCTCTCTGTGTCAATTAAGTAAAATCTTAAAATTTTTTTTTTCTTGTCAATTCTAAGGTATTTTCCCCCCATTAAAATCCGTGGAAAGTAGTAAAGGAATAAAACTAACCTTCATGCCAGGTCCGTGCCGCGATGTTCAACAGTCATGTTGGTGCCAAGTCAGCCTGACAGAAGATCTTAGTAGCTTTCAGAATGGAGTGCTGTGCCCACCTCCATTGCCAAGAGAAACCTGGCTTCTCTATCCAGTTTCCATGAGGAAATGAGCCACGAAAACTCACCATGTGTACCAGTTTTCTTCCTTTTCAACTTCATTTTTCTTAATGTGGAAGGATAAGTGTCTGAGGGATGATAGGTATTAGAAATACCCATTCTCTGACTTAGTGCTTACACCACAAAACATACATATAAGGAAGTACAAAAACACTTGTGAACGTTTTTAATATCCACATGCTAAAACAAGTAAATTAGAGGTTAATGACTGATATCTGAGCTCTAAACAAACTGCATAATAAAATTCTATGTTAAAGGGAATCCTGTTGAAGTGTTACAACTATGAACACTTCATATATTATCTGGTAATAGGTTTCATTTTCTAAGTTTTTATTCATCAGGACACTCTGGGGCATCTCCTAGTATTTCAACGCCTGGCGATAATGGGCAATTGGAGGAACCATGAACTGATAAGATCAAAGGCCAAGACCACCTCAACCTAGAAAGTTACCTAGACTGGCAGAAATGCTAGTAATGGCTAAAAAGTCTAAAATGGGTTGAAGAGAAGGATCAATACAAACTAATATCCTTCAATCGGTTGCTGAAGTATTGACTGTAGCCTACAACTTGTCTTGCATTTTGATATTTGAAGTCCACCTTAATATCAAAGTCTCTGATAACAAAGTGCACACAAGTGGATCTGCTTAAAATGGGCTATAGTGACCCCGCATTGGCACCCCCATTTCTATTCCCTCAACCCATCTGATGTCAGCATACCTTAGACCATTTCTTTCAAGTTCTGACCTCCCACTACCTCCTACACTAACCATCTTTATTTTTCTGGCTTTTGACTTTTGCCAAGGCATGAAAAGCAGGCTGGATCCACACACAAATGCAGCTTAAATGTTGTTGGCAACATAATGTTCCCAGAGTTGAAAGACCAGAACTGACAGGCACTCCACTGGGCTGTTCTACACACAGATTTCTGGGAGCCATTGTGTACGCCTTTCAGGGGGCCTAGAGCAGAACTGGTCCCCATTTCCCACAGCAGTAGCTTTGAAACACCTCTTTGGATTTCTTCCTGCTCTTTCCCAACTCTTGCATCTCTTGCCAAATATACTACATAAACCCACTTCTTAGGCTCGATTTCTCAGGAAACCCAAATTAAGCCACTAATACTAATTATAGGTGATTACAGTGATCTTAATTCTAATACAGGATAAGAATGGTATAAAGTAAGGTTATAGTCCTAAATGTACTTCAGTATGACAACTAAATGAAATCCTGATTATCAAAGTATATAAAAAAATACTTTATCCTGGAGTGGTCACAGGAATAAATACTTGAAAAAATGGGACTTCAGCATTTTTAAGTGATCTCATCCCTGCACAGAAAATCCAGTAGATTGAATATAAAAATCTTCAAACCAGCTAGTTCAGGAAGACTGCTAAATTAAGTCATCATAGTTTTTATCTACAACTAGTACTAGAAAATATAACTTAAAATACCACTCTTTCCTATAGTAAACTAAGAAAGACACCATATTTATTGAACATTTAAAACTTTTATAACACTTAAAAGAATGTCATTAATGCACAGTATTTAGATGTGAATTTTGTCTATAAATTCTATCCAATCCTGTGCTAAACTTTAGCAAGTATTTTCAATCCCTCTCAAAGTGAACATAAAATTTAAAAATGGAAATGACCACAGAATAGAAGGGACCTGTCTTGCCAGATTTGACATGATGAATAGTTAAGCAATAAGTATTATGTTAACACAGGAAGGAACAGAGCAGCTGGAAGGAGCCTAGAACAGAAGTGTATGTATGGGAATTAGTATAAGGGTGGTATTGATCTGTATAGGGCAAGGATGGACTAGAGAAGGGAGAACATTGGCTCCATCTATGAGGAGGAAGTCTCCTTTCTAACAGACAAATGAAAAAACTCCTGTGAATTCATGACCTAAAGTAGAAACCCGGGGTGCCTGGGTAGCTTAGTTGATTAAGCACCCCACTTTTGCTTTTAGCTCAGGTTGTGGGATCGGCTCCCAGTGATAGCTGATTATCAACATCCACAAGTAGGGTATGTAATTTGTTAGCTTGACTTTTGATCCCTATTGTCAGTCTATAACGTCTGTTTAATCAGTAAGATACTGAGCTAGCTGATGAAAATCAAAGAATCTCAATTGACAAGGTATCCAGAAAAAATAGGAATTCAACCCTCCAACTGGACCTTAATTTATTGTTGGCATGGTACTAAGTAGAGGTTCTTCCTATCTTTCTTTGTAGCTTTTAGAGAGCTCTTAATATCTGAGCGTTCATGGGGAAATAGTTTTATGCTGGGAAAACCTATTCTTACTGCCATTTTCTTCCCCATATGAAAGTCAAGAACTATTATTTTCTTTACCTTACCTCTCTGCATTAAAAGGCTGAACACTTGATAAGCAGTAACCAACCCACTAAGGTGGATAGAGACCTGTTCTAATGAGGCCAGGGTCAGGGAGTAAAGTTGCATACATGCCAATTAGCTTTATGCATAGAAATATATTATCCCATGACTACCCACTGGGTTTCTATCTAGGCCAAAACTTGTAAGATGGAGTTAATTAGGATGCAGTGAGTCAGCAGAAACCTTCCATCATTAGCTGAAGGAGGGAGGAATTTCAAGTTCATGTCATCTTGTATATTGGGCAATTTTCTTAAACCTTCGAAGAGGTCAGGTGGCTTGCTTTTGTGCTGGATAGGTGTAAATTGAAAAATGAAGGGCTAAAATTCTTTGGAAAGAACAATGCAATTGTTTTTTCTCCCAATCATAGAATCTTAGCACTGCTTCAATAAGTGTTTATGTAATATGTTTATAGTAAAATCTCAAATTTCCAAAGGGTATATGTGAAAATTCTTTCCCCCTTACTGCCCTCATAGTTCCATCTGCATGTAAGTTTAATGGCTATATTAGGTTCTTGATCATTCTTCTAGAGAAACTTTTGCCATAAAAAGGGTGGCTTCTCTCCATAGCAAATTACTTTAGTCTTCAAAATATTCATATGATGGTGTCAGGAAACTACCTTCCCCAAATCCTTGTCAATAATCTTTATAAAGCTTATCACATGTAATATAGTGCTGAATTAAAATCAGTGTTGCTAAGGAATCCCTATTCAATCCTCAAGTACTAATTTAACACCTATTATACATCAAGTACTATGAGTACTGAATGTATATTTGCTTTGCATTTCTTAGTACTCTGTGTGCTATATAGATTAGTTTAATGACTTTGCCTAATGATTAAACCTAATGATAAAACCCAATTTTGGTGAAGTCCTATGTTACATAGCCACTTGAGTGTTTCATAAAATCTCTTCCAGTTATTTCAATTGTTGATATATTTGAATGTCTTTTCCATTGATATACTTCAAATATGTAAAGAAAACACCTGAAAATATAAACAATATTACTCCAAATAGTTGATTAGCACAGTTTATCATTTCTGTTGTACCCAGAGGCTTTTACTAGTTATCTTGTTCTCTAATTATCCTCATGAAAATACCTTAATACTGTCCACTGAGACTTTCAGGAATTAATCTAAGGGGACGTGCTAGGCCACCAAATACAGTTGTACAGGTTGTCGAGAACTCAAGCTTATCTCCCCTCTACTTTTCATTCTTATACCTGGCTATACAGCTAGGTACCTTTGGAGGCAGAAGCCTCTTTTTCTGAAACGAGCAATAGCCCCCAATGTTGGCAGCCCAGAGGAGTGTGGTTGTAAATCTAAAAATGGGGTAATGTAATTTTGCAGTTCTCTTCAAAAGGTGAAGTCTGTTTCTCTAACCTTGAATCTTGACTGTCCTTGTGTATCGCTTCGACCAATTTAGAATACGGCAGAAGTGACCTTTTGTGAATTGTAAGAGCAGGCTTTAAGAGGCTCTACAGTTTTTCATCTTGGCCTCTTGAATCAATACTTTTTAGTTCACCATGTAAGGAAACTGGTCTAGGCTCTGGGATAATGAGAGATTTACATGAAGATGTAAAGCAGGGTGCCCTAAGCAGCATCCAACACTTGCTAGTAGACAGGTGTGAGAGATAAGCTGATCTGCAGTTCGATGTAGTCTCAAAGGAGGGCTAAGTAAACGAGATGAGGACTTTCCCAGCCAACCCACGGAATCGGGGTGGGGGTAGGTGGGTGATTGCTTAAACGCATAAGTTTTGGGTAATTTAACAGTAGTAATAGATATAAGTGTCTTAATCCTTTCATCAGGTCCAATACCCAAGGACACAGAGACCTAGGACTTTTTCCCATTCGCAGAAAGGCCCCATATGTGCTAGCACTGATAGTATAATTCAAAAGCATATCCAGAGTGTTAAGACCTATTCATAGTATGAAGCCCAGCTAAGAGCATTAGAGGGACTAGTTCATGAATGACTGATGCCTGCAGGTTTCTTAGTGATAGTGGTCTTTACTCCGATTCAATTGACCCTAATCATTTTCTTGGCAAATAAGAGGAAGTTGTAAAAATAGTCATTATAAGGAATAGTTTTGGGGAATGCAGACTAATGGCATTGAGTAACAGAAATGCTACAATTTATATCCAAGACCTCATCTTGGACCCAGACAAAACACTTTCAGGTCTTGGTGATTTTGTTTCCGCCCAAAGTTGCTTTGATTTGGGAGAAGGAGTATTGTTCTGCTTGTTTCTATAATGGAATGGCCCTACAATGAAAATCCGTTCTTCAGATGGTCAAGAAAATGCTACAGAATTTTGGAATGTAAGTAGAATGAACGTGTTCAAAGAGAAATTCACATAAACTTAATATGATAATTAGAGCAGTAACTTTACTATCAAACTTATAGCATGTGTGTGAAAATATAACACTTTTACTATTGCTTTGGCTTTAATACTACAAACCATCTATTTTTACCTTTTATCTGCCTATAAAACTATAAATGCAAAATTAAAACAGCTTCTAGATTAGAGTCTATAATTCTATAGATTATATAGTGTGTGATAGTTGTATGATTTGGTATTTTGATATTGATGTATAAATATCTATAACTGTAAGCAGTATGGCTTTTAAATATATTGTAAATACTTTAATATTTTCACCAAAGTTGACCTATAGAATGTCTCAGGAATGTGATTCAACATTTCTATAAATTACTCAATGCCCACCATGGTACGCGTAGTCACCATGAGTCATTCACCATACAATGTTACAACATTGACCATATTTCCTATGCTGTACTCGTCATCTGTGACTTACAACTGAAAGTTTAGACCTTTTAATCTACTTCACCTATTTTGCCCATCACCTCATCCACCACCACCCCTCCCCACCCTGGCAACCACCAGTTGTCTTTAGTTTTGCTTTAGATTTCACATATAAGTGAAATCCTATGGTATTTGGTCTTTGACATATTTCACTTAGCATAATATCCTCTAGTTCCATTCATGCTGTCACAAATGGCAAGATCTCATTCTTTTTTTTTTTTTTTTTTTAAGATTTTATTTATTTATTTCACAGAGGGAGAGAGATCACAAGGAGGCAGAGAGGCAGGCAGAGAGAGAGGGGGGGAAGCAGGCTCCCCGCTGAGCAGGGAGCCCGATGCGGGCCTCGATCCCAGGACCCTGAGATCATGACCTGAGCTGAAAGCAGAGGCTTTAACCCACTGAGCCACCCAGGCGCCCGCAAGATCTCATTCTTAAGACTAATAAACCATCGTATAAATTTCACATCTTTATTTATGCACGACACTTGGGTTGCTTCCATAATTTGACTATTATAAATAATGGTGCAATAAGCATAGAGGTGCATACATCTTTTCAAATTGGTATTTTTGTTTTCTTTGGGTAAATATGCAGTAGTGGAATTACCAGGTCATATGGTATTTCTATTAACTTTTTTGAAGAAAATCCATATTTTCTAGTGGTTGCTTCAATTTACACTGCCACCAGCAGTGCATGAGAGTTCCTCTTTTTTTCTACATCCTTGACAATACTAGTTCTTGTCTTTTTAATGCTTCATACTTTTTAATACCATTCTGAGAGGTGAGATATCTCATAGTGGTTTTGATTTGCAACTGTGAAGCATTAGTAATGAGGGAAGCTTCTTTTCATGTGCCTAGTAGCCATCTCTGTGTCTTCAGAAAAATATCTATTCAGGTCCTCTGCCCATTTTTTAATCAGACTTTTTTTGGCATTGAGTTTTATAGATTCTTTATATTGATTAGATATTTAACCCCTTATTAGATAAATCATGTACAAATATCTTCTTTCAGGAAACTTCCTTTTCATTTGGTTTCCTTTGCTGTGCCAAAGCTTTTCATTTTGGTGTAGTCACTATTTTGCTCTTGTTTCCCTTGCCTGAGGAGACTTCTAGAAAAATGTTGCTAAGGCCTAGGTCTAAGATTACTTCCTGCGTATTTTTTGTTTTTTATTTTTTTGTTTCTGTCTTACGGTTTCAGGTCTCACATTTAGATCACTAATACATCTTGAGTTTATGTGTGGTGTAAGAAAGTATCATCCCATTCTTCTGCAGGTAGCTGTCCAGTTTTCCCAACACCATTTAAGAGCCTCTTTTCCTCATTGTATGTTCTTGCCTCCTTTGTCATAGATTAATTGACCATTTATGTGTGGGGTTACTTTTGGAGTAAGAATACTAAAGAAAGGAAGTATTGATAAAAATATGAATAAGTGAACAGATACTTAAAAGGAGACAAAAATTTATATAATCATTTTATAAACTTGAATAACAAATTTAGAAAACCTCAATTTGTTAAAATGATGTCTTACATCTTTAATCTTTAAATCTTTAAAATTTTCACACCAAAACTAATTGGGAATGCTGAACTATTTATTTTGGTTAACAGCACATAAATGTGAAATGAAAGACTGTTCATGCATTTAGTTTCCTTTTTCAAAATGAGCTTATTGCATAAAATTAAAGACCTATAACAAAGCTTCCCAGAAGCCCAAAATGATGACAATATTATCCACGTAACAATATCTAGTCTGATTTTTAGGGGGAAAAATATATGGCTATTAATAATACTGAATTGTCAAAATTCAAAATTAAGGGTCCTTACCTAATTTGGACATGAGGTGTTTTATTTATATATATATATATATATATATATATATATACACACACACACACACACACACACACACACATAAAACTGACTTAAAACAATACTCAGAATTACAAATTTAAAAATTTAAAACCATCTCATTAAGTGCATAACTGGCTCATTCTCTTAATAAGAGGGTCTCTGCTAGGTTTAGAATTAGTTGCATACTTAATATACTCAAGGACTGTTGTATACTTAATATACTCAAGGAACCATCAAAATACAGACTGTACGTGGTCCTCTTTTTTTTTTTTTATTTAAATACACTTATTTGGTGTCACAATGAGACTATTACATTTAACAATCAATAGTATGGGTGCAAAAAAAAAAAAAACCCTACAATAAAACCATTTATTTGGAATGTTTTACATTTTCTACAGAACAGAAACTAAAAACCTGTTAGAAAATTAGTAGCAAGGGGCACCTGGTGACTCAGTGGGTTAAAGCCTCTGCCTTCAGCTCAGGTCGTGATCTCAGGGTCCTGAGAGCCCAGCATGGGGCTCCCTGCTCAGCAGGGAGCCTGCTTCTTCCTCTCTCTCTGCCTACTTGTAATCTCTCTCCATCAAATAAATAAATAAAATCTTTTAAAAAAAAATT
The DNA here is from genome assembly GCA_002007465.1 of Ailurus styani. Lineage (NCBI taxonomy): Eukaryota > Metazoa > Chordata > Mammalia > Carnivora > Ailuridae > Ailurus > Ailurus styani. The sequence goes on from LNAC01000902.1 coordinate 41,634, forward strand.
AATAGCAAATACAGTCCTCAAATTTTTTTGCCCAGACACACATTTTATAAAACATGGTGTTTTTGTAGCAGCTGGGCCCTGCCAGCATGGGGCTCCCTGCTCAGCAGGGAGCCTGCTTCTTCCTCTCTCTCTGCCTACTTGTAATCTCTCTCCATCAAATAAATAAATAAAATCTTTTAAAAAAAAATTAATAGCAAATACAGTCCTCAAATTTTTTTGCCCAGACACACATTTTATAAAACATGGTGTTTTTGTAGCAGCTGGGCCCTGCCACCACTGTGCTTGGCTGAAGTCACAAATCTGTCGTAACCTGTCCTGTCACTTCTCTGGCTCTCCTCTCCCACTCAGCTCTGTTTCCTGGCAATGATGAAGACCTTCTGCTACTTCCATCGCTACAACTGCTGCTATTGGAACCAGTATTGCACCTTGGTTTCCTGGTTTGGCAAAGTGTTGGCCTCCACCACGTCGGGGCCCGAGCCTCTGCCTCCAATTTCCTCCTTTCATGGGTCCAGTATTAGAAGATAGATTGATTGAAATTGCCAAAATCATTATAGCTTCTGCCACCTCCAAAATTGCTTCCATCATTACCAAATCTGTATAGCCAGCACAGCGGCTACCGGCACAACCACCATGGCCACTGTTTCCTCCATGACCAAAGTTGTCCTTCCCACCAAAACCACCTCCATGACCACTACTGAAGTTTCCAGAATCACTTTAACCTCTTTGGATGAAGAACTACCCATCTCTTAGGTAGGACTTTCCTTACTTCACAGTTGCAGCCATTCACAATGTGGTATATCTGAAGGACAGTCTGTGAAGGCATGGTCATCAAATGTTAGGAAAGCAAAACCTCTCTCCTTGCCACTGCCTCCGTCAGTCATGGCTTTAATCACTTCAATTTTCTAATAATGTTCAAAATAATCTTAGATGATCTTCAGTGCTGTCATTAATGCCACCAACACAAATCTTTTTCACAGTGAAGTGGGTACCAGCTCTTGGAGAATCTTCAGTTGAGACAGCCCTCTTTAGTTCCACAACTCTTCTATCCACTTTGTGTGGCCTCGCATTCATGGCTACATCCACTTCCTCCACGGTGGCATACGTGACCTACCCAAAGCCTCTGGAATGCTTGGTGTTTGGTGTTCTCATTAACACAGTCCATGAGCATTCCCCATTGCTCACAATGGCTCCTCAGACTCTTGCCTGTTGTTTCAAAGCTCAAACTTCCCCCAGCTGCTTGGGCTCCTTAGGAGACTCAGACGTGGCAGTGGTGAGAGGGGAGAATTTAATGCTTACTTATGGCATCCATGGGCAAAAAAACTACCTGATCGTTTTGATACAATCAACATGCCACTACCTGAACACGGCTGTATGGTTTTTGTTTTCTTGGTTGTGGCATGTCTTCGCACACAGGAAGGTATTGTGATTTTTTTTTTTTTTAATGAGCTACACTTGAGAGATAAGTTTCTGGTGTACAACATGATTTGTACATATTGCTACATGACCGTAAGTCTAGTTAACATCCCTCACCACTCTGTTTTCTTGTGATAATTTCCAGATCTATCCTTACTAACTTCTGTGATTATACAAGACCATATTAACTATAGTCACCATCTTCTACATTACCACCCTAGGACTAGTTTTATAACAAAGGTTGTACTTTTTTATGCTACCTTTACCCCCAACCTTCAGCAACCACTAATCTGTTTTGTGTCTGAACTTTTTTTTTTTTTATCCCACACGTGGAATCTCATAGTATCTCTTAGGGTCCTTTAATCACTCATGTACCCTCTGTAGGCTTTGCTTTGTGGTTACCATGAGGCTTATGTAAAACCACCTGTATATAGCAGTGTATTTTAAGTTGATTACAACTTCAGTTTGAATACATTATAAAGATCTATAATTTTACTGACTTTTCCTCCCATATTTGATATTTTTGATGTCACAATTTACATCTTTTTATCTTGTGAATCCATTAACCAATTATTATAGCTATTTTTACTATTGTCTTCTGACTTTCATGCTAACTTTCTAAGTGACCCACTGCATTTACATTATTAGATTATTCTAAATTTTACTATATCTTTACCAGTAAGGATTATAATTTTTGTTCTAATTAGTGCTATTTTCAGCTCGACAAAGTTCCTTTAGGCTTTGTTATAAGGCTGGTCTAGTGTTAAACTCCTTTAACTTGTCTGGAAAACGGTCTCCTTTCTGAAGGACAAGTTTGCTGGGAATTCTTGGCCATTCCTTCAGTATTTTGAATACATTGTACCATTCTCTGGGCCTGCCAGTTTCCCTGAAAAATCCAATAAACTTATGGGGCTTCTTCTATATGTAACAAGTTTTCTTGCTGCTTTTAAGATTCTTTACCTTTTGACAATTTAATGGTAATGTGTCTTTGAGTCTCTTTAGATTCCTCTTATTGGGACTTGCTGACCTTCATGGGTCTGGGCGTCTGTTTCTCCAGATTAAGGAAGATTTCAGAAATTATTTCTTGAAATTTTCTGCCCCTTTGTCTTCTCCTTCTGGGATTTCTATAATACAAGTGGTGGTCTGCTTGATGTTATCCCATAAATCCCTTAAGCTATCTTCTTTTACTCTGATTGGGTGAGTTTCACTGCCTTGTGTTTGAATGTTCATCGATCCTTTTTCTTCCCTACTGCATCTAGTTAAATTTATTGAATATATTCAGTTCGGTTTATTCAGTCTGGGACTTCTATTTGATACTTGTTAACTGTTCTCTACCTGAGTTTCATGATCATCTGTTATTCTCAACTCTATCAGGTAAATCACTTCTCTCCATTTCATTAAGGTCTTTTTCTTTGGTTTTATCTTATTTTCATTTGTAACATATTCCTCTTCATTTTGCTGGACTGTTGGTTTCTATGCATCAGATGTAAAACAGCCATATCTCCCAGTCTTGTTGTGGCCATGTGTAGCGGGTGGGCCTTATTGGTCAACACTGCCCTAGCCCTTGGTTGGCTCTCAAATCTTCTTCGTTGTCTAAGAAGTCTACTTTAATTTTCGTGTCTCCCAATAGGTGAAGGTGTGCCAGTACTGGTCAGTGTCCCAAAGGGGAGGACCCCTGCCTGAGTGCCAGACACTCAGGCAGTAACTCTTAAAGTATACAAATGTACCTCTTTCAGGGGAAGACAGGTTGATGGTGTGTGTTTGCTGCCTGTGCTTGAAATCCTGGTGTGATAGCCAGTTAAGAACCATCTGTTTGCCACTGTCCCATTGAACCCATGAACACAAGTCTTGCTTGTGTTGGACACCAGGACCAGACTACCAGGGGATGGGTCCTTTGGGCAACAGCCACAAAAGCCACAAAATGCCTGATGTATATGCGTGCTCTTTTCTCAAACAGCAACCTGTGGTAGGGCAAAGGGAGACTGCAAAGGTGGTACCTGTTGGTGTCTGGGCCTGGATAGTTCACTTTTGAGATCTATTTAATAAGCCTGACCATCAGACCACAGCTCTAAAAATAAAGCTAATAAGTCTTTGTCATGGAAAGGCTGGGGGTGCATTTCAGTCTGCTGTCTGTGCTGTGCCCTGGGGGTGGGTCGTCAGTTAAGAACTATTCCTCCATTTGATGCAGTCCTTTGGGGCCCACAGATATAAGAAGATTGGCCAACAGAGTTGGGTGATCCAGCTCAGTCTGTCAGATATAATGTGTACATTAGCTCTTTCTCAGAAAAATACTAGTGACCTAGAGTAAGGGCAAGGAAAACTGATTATAGTGCCTGCCCTCTGCGGTCTCTGGGGAGGATTAGAGTCCCCTAGAAGTGTTAAATTAGATGCCTGCCCCTCAGGCCAAGACTTTAAGATAAGCCATTAAGTGTCACAAAGTGACTAGGTGCTTTCTTTGGTTGCCTCTACCCAGGAGACTTCTAGAACACTTTTTCAGTTTGCTATAGCTTTGTGGGTCTCATGGATGCAAGCCCTATTTGCTTTCAAAACTAGCTGTCTCGGGGGTCTCATTTGTCATGTATGGGTCTTACAAGCTGGGGTGCCAGATGTGGGGTTCAAATTTTCTCAGGGAGAAGCCTGGGGTGATGAGTGCCCTTCCACTGTGGCCCGCCATTGCAAGGATGGGTTATTATAGGACTGTGTCAGCAGCTCCTACCGACTTTGATGTATGTGCTCTTTTTCCCTTCATTTGTTTAGTTTGTAAGAGTAGCTCAGTTACTGAATTTCTTTCAGAAGAAATGTGTTTCCTATATAGCTGTAGCTTTGGTGTGCCCATGGGAGAAGTCATTTTAGCATTCTCTAGTGTCACCATTTTGAACCAGAACTACCACTAGTAAAAGTCTTAGCAATTAGGATGGCACTGCTGTTATCCCTGCCCACTTAACACCAACAAGGACATCCCCTATTTCTGTTAGTGAGTCACCTAGTGGTGTTACCCTATGCTGCGGTCACATAGGGGGAAAATGCCATGCCTAGGTGACCCAGGAACCTAAGTTTTATGTTCCTAATGTGAATTGCAGAAAGCAAGCACATATGATGATGCGGCAGATAGGAAGGGGAACAAATCTAATAGGTTAATTGGCCACTGATATCTAAGACTGCCTACATGATACTGCCAGACTGTCTTCTGAGAAGACAACTACTTTCCAGGATAGAGTTATCTGGAGAAGAAAGAAGGAAAAAAGCATCCCCTTGCACTTTCTAGTTGTATATGTAAGCAAGTCTTGCTCTGTCAAAACCTCTGTCTCCCTACCTTCTTGGGGCAGGAAGCATGGCTGCATGGTTGATAGGTGAGGCAAAGCATTGTTGAGCTCTGCTTGCAGGTGACGGGCTGGTGTCCATGAAGTGGTTCAGTGATTACTGAAGCTGCTGGGTCAAGGACAAAAAGGCAAAATCCCTGGAAGCTCATTAGCTCTAATTGGTGCATATAGCTTCAAATACTTCATATAATTTGAAGCTATCTTAATCACTTCTTGAAAATAGAACTGGGCCTCAAAGATTTTTCCCAGGACAACTAAGAAGTTAACAAAGCTGGGGTTTGTATCCAGATCTGATCTAATGTGCATGTTTAACCCCTTGTCCTTTATATAGGAAATGTGTGCTGATAGAGGCCTACTGTTGTTGATTTCTACTCTGGGTTATAAATTCCTATGTCCTACATATTGGTTGACATTCCGCTGGAGATCTGATGTATCCAAGTTCACCATTTTGAATGTCACTGACTTTCTCCCTCTTTGTCCACAACAAAAAGTCCCTTGTCAAAAGTTTTCTGGTATAACAAAATATTCCATATAGTGCCTATTCCAGAAACCTAAGTCCTATATATGGCTCTTGACTTCCCTTCCAAAATCAATGACCTGTAGAAAATGCTAATATTTTAACGTACTTACTACATTGTTTGGGACTACCCTAAATTCTTTACCCTGTTCACCTTCAAGATTAATAGCAAACTAATAAGGTAGTATTTTTATCTTTGTTCTTCAGATAAAGAAGTTCATCTGCCTATTCATAGGTAGAAATGATAAATGATAGAATGATAGGTAGAAACACAGGCACCAAGATTTTGTCTCTTTGATGCTAATCAGTTAGTTACTCAAAAATCCTTTGATTCTCCTAAAAAGCTCTTGAATCCAACTACTTTAATCAATGCCTATGATCAGTGACCCAGTCTAGGTCACCATCTTCCTGAACGGGTACAACAGCTCTTAGCTAATGCCCCCTTCCTTATCCAATCTTATTCCTTTCCAATCTACTCTCTATATTTCAACCAACAGTGTTCAAAATATAAAATCATGTCTCTTCCTGCATATAAAGCATTCAAAGGTTTTCAGTGCCCTTAAAACAAGACTGAACTCCATGAACACTGCTTACAATGGTTAGTACTCTAGATCTGGCTCATCCCTCCTTCTCCACCTCTCTAGAATTCTCTTCAATCTAAAAATGACACCCGGGCTCAAACTGTTCCTCAAAGATAATACATGCATGACAGTACTATGTTCTTGACATGCAGTGTCCTATCCCATCTCCAACAAACTCATACAGATTTTTCTGATTTCTTCCACTAATCCTTAGACTTTATCAGAAAAGACTGATTCCAGAGAAATACATCCTTAGAAAACTCTTAGCTCCATATATCCCCATCCTATTTGTAACTCTAACATTATTTAGTATCCATTTTCCCTGTTGGCCTCTGCCCTGAGAGCTTAGAGTCCATGTCTACCTTGTTCATTATTCTTCATTGCTAGCACAGTACTGGGTACAAAAAATTCTCTGACACATGCAATACACAAATGTACACATGCAACCACATGCATGCATGAACACGCAGGAGTGCTTACACAATCCAATAAAGTTATATGGTTCTTCCAGAGTGTGGTTTGAGAGATACCCAACGGGGAGACAAATGGGGATAAACCTTGATTGGGTATCAGTTAACAAGACATTTTATTAAATGGATATAAGAAAGTCAGCTTAATAGAAGATGCTCTTGTTAAATTCTTAAATACTTTGTTGCCTGATGGTTGTTTCTCTATATTCAGGATCCTTCTGATTGCAGGTATACCAATGAGCACTCTCCACCTCCTATAAATTCCCCTATGTTCCTGTGTATTAAAGTAAACTAAGTTCTAATAAGCTTCTAATGCTATATTTTAAATAATCTAAAACCTCTTAAATGAGCAACACTTAATTTTTAAATATTAACTAAAACTTCTCCTGGATTAGCTATCCAAGATCCAACTTTTTTATTTAGCACTGAAAAGTATGATTTCCTCAGCATTTATTTTATTATTTTTTTTAAAGATTTTTTTATTTATTCATTTGACACAGAGAGAGAGATTACAAGTAGGCAGATAGGCAGGCAGAGAGAGAGGAGAGAGGAGGAAGCAGGCTCCCTGCTGAGCAGAGAGCCCGATGCGGGCCTCGATCCCAGGACCCTGGGATCATGACCTGAGCCGAAGGCAGCGGCTTTAACCCACTGAGCCACCCAGGTGCCCTTTCCTCAGCATTTTTTTTTTTTAAAGATTTTATTTATTTCACAGAGGGAGAGAGATCACAAGGAGGCAGAGAGGCAGGCAGAGAGAGAGGGGGAAGCAGGCTCCCCGCTGAGCAGGGAGCCCGATGCGGGCTTCGATCCCAGGACCCTGAGATCATGACCTGAGCCGAAAGCAGAGGCATTAACCCACTGAGCCACCCAGGCGCCCTTTTCCTCAGCATTTAAATGGAGCTCTTTATTGCATGCTAAAGAAGGTATAAAAAATGTATGAAAGTATAATTTTCACATATTAAAATGAACACTTGGAAGTAAACACAATTATCTCAGTATTGTTGCTAAATATTTTGATGGTATTCCTTTGGTATGAATTCTAAATATTATCAGAGCATAACTCCAGATGCTTTATCTAATTCTAAGTCAATACTTTAAAAATCCTGTTTCAGTGCAGGTAATTCCAAGAAAACAACTTTCCCTTTAGTGTACATATAATGACAAAATAACAAATCCATTCCACAAAATTTTAATTTGGTCTGTGTCTCTGTTTATTCATTATAGCATGCTGTGATTTATTTGTAAAAATACATTTTATACAGTGACTTCTGAATTTTGATTACAATATATGTATCTTAGATAAAAACAAATTTTTTTAGGAATGCCAATCTTAAGGACTTCCTGAAAATCAAAGTACTTAAATACGGAAGTGTTTTTAACTCCATCTTTATTTGTAATAACAAATTGCTTTTGCATGCTACTATTTAAATCTTAATTTTAATCCCAGTTAGCCTTTAAACTAATTTCAGGTGTATGGAAATATTGACTCACTGTCGTACATCAGCTGGTGCTCATTGCAAGTGCCCTCCTTGATCCTCCTTGATCACCTACTTGACCCATCCCCTCACCCATCACCCCTTTGGCAAACCATCAGTTCTCTATAATTGAGTGTTTCTTGGTTGTCTTTTTTTTCTCGTTCATTTCTTAAATTCCACATATGAGTGAAATCCTTTGGTATTTCTGACTATTTCGTTTAGCATATATTCTGTAGCTTCATCTGTGTTGCAAATGGCAAGAGTTTATTCCCTTTCATGGCTGAATAATGCTGTGTGTGTGTGTGTATTACATCTTTATCCATTCAGTCAATGAATACTCAGATTGCTTCCATATCTTGACTATTGTAAATAACCCAGCTATAAACTTTAGGGTGCATGTATCCCTTTGAGCTAGTGGTTTTGCATTCTTTGGGTAAATACCCAGTAGTGCAATTGCTGGATTGTAGAGTAGTTAACTTTTTGAGGAAGCTCTATGCTGGTTTCTACAGTGGCTGCACCAGTTGTCATTCCCACTATCTGTGCACAGGGGTTCCTCTTTCTCCACATCCTCACTAACACCTGTTTCTTGTGGTGTTAATTTTAGACATTCTGCCAAGTGTGAAGCAATATTGTAGTTTTGATTTGCATTTTCCCTGATAAGTAATTAAGAGCATCTTCTCACATGTCTGTTGGCCATCTGGATGTCCTCTTCAGATGTTTGTTCATGCCTTCCGTCCATTTTTTTTAAACTGGATTATTTTGGGGGGTATTGAGTTTTAGAAGTTTGGTCTTTGCTGTTTTTCTTGACATAAGTCTTGTCCCTCTCTAATCTTTCTAGTCCCCATTTGCTCTGTCCGACCATCTAACCCTGACCATATCACCTCACATATTTAAATTGATTCCTGTATGGTTATAGTAGAAGGTTTAAACTTAATATGGCATGAGAGGTCTTTCATAAACTTTTCATTGCTTTGGATATAGCTTACCAGGAACTTTATACAACCTTGGTGAAAGTGAGATAGCCCAGCAATGGTGAATCTTGGGACTTCATTTTACCCAGGCTCGTGGGCAAATCTTTTTTTCCCCTAAGCTCTTGGTCACATGAAGACTGTAGCATCTCTAGGTACCTTGTCCTTTTATGACACCATCTAAGGGAAGAAGGTATGGTTTCTTGTTTCTTGGCATGTATCCCCTTACTAGGGGGGAAACTTTTTTTTTTTTTTTTTGGAAGCCACATACTCTGTGCTCCCAGCAGGATGGCCCTTGAGTTTCATTGATCTGGACAGGGTAATATACCCACTCCTTAACCAATTACTAGAAGTAATTAGTTTAAACACTAATGCTTTGATCAGTTTTGACAGACTGACTCCTTCCCTGGAGTGCTAGAGAAACCTACCTCTCCTGAATGTATTGGCACCTGAACAAAATTGGGGTTGAATCTATCTGACAGTAAGGAGGAATGGATGTTGGTATGCAAATAATCGTGTTTCCCCAAATCCTCGTAAACTTCCTTAAACTTCCCCAAAAAAGCTTGACAACTGGCTTATCTGTCCTTGGAATGCTCCCCTTTGCTATATTTCTCATTTCCCATTCCTTCAAATCTACAACATCAGCGTTCTTATTTTAGGTACTTTAATATGTAAAACAGATACAGAGGTCTTCCATTACACATCACTACTCAATTTTGAATAAGCACAGCTAAGGTACTAACTCTAGTGGAAAAAGAGCTCATTATAAATTTAATGTTTTGTCCCAGTCACATTAAGACGCTGAATGTATAGGTTGCTGTTAAAACCATACTTTAAGGCTTTGACTTGTGATTCTCCTATATTTGTATACATACGTATTTTTTCTAAATCCCACTTTTACTGCTGCATTGGCAGCTGCCAGATTGTCTGTAAGGAGTCTTCCCTGACTTTGCTTGCATTTGGGTCTCCGTACTCCATGCTTCCAAAACATACTGGACGTATTTTTGTCATCATTATCAAAATGACCTTTATAAAATCAAATGACATGTACTGTTTTAGGGTATATTTCTGTTAATTTGGAAAATGTAATCTATAAACTGAGCTCTGCATAAGAGGCACAATAGCTCCAGCTTTCTTGACTGCATGACTTAACCAAAAACGTGTTACTTTTTTTTTTTAAGATTTTATTTGAGAAAGAACACGAATGGGAGAACATGAGGGAGAAGGGAGAGTCAGACTCCCTTCTGAGCAGGGAGCCCAACGCAGGCTCCATCCCAGGACCCCAGAATCATGACCTGAGCTGAAGGCAGACGCTGAACCCATTGAGCCACCCAGGTGCCCCATCATGTTATATTTTGTTAAAATTTTGTTGTTGATCTGTACTACCTGAACACAAACCGTATAATATCAGTACTTGCCAATGCTAAAAATAGTGATTTAAAGAGGAGTGTTGAATAATTCATGTGTCTCCCATTAAGAACATTAAACTCATTATTTTTAGAGTAGCTGTACCAGGTTCTAGCAATCCAAACAGTAGAAGTAAGCTGTTGTAAGCATTTATTTGTTACTGGGTATTACTGGAATTCCTTAGTCTACATGCCAGAATTCTTCTTTCCACTATTACATTTCCACCCTCCTCGGTGTTTAATCTCCTTTTTTGAAATGTAACAAGATAGTTGTACTAAATATTACAACATTGACAAAAATAACAAAACCTACATTACATAGTACAAAATAACATATGAATATGTCAAGCACTCCACACATACTAGCTTATCTCGTCTCCACAAGACACTCTTTTTTTTGTTTTTGTTTTTGTTTTTTTTAAAGATTTTATTTATTTGACACAGAGAGAGAGAGAGNTTTTTTTTTTTGTTTTTGTTTTTTTTAAAGATTTTATTTATTTGACAGAGAGAGAGAGAGAGATCACAAGTAGGCAGAGAGGCAGGCAGAGAGACAAGGAGAGGAGGAAGCAGGCTCCCCGCTGAGCAGAGAGCCCGATGCGGGCCTCGATCCCAGGACGCTGAGATCATGACCTGAGCCGAAAGCAGAGGCTTTAACCCACTGAGCCACCCAGGCGCCCCCCACAAGACACTCTTAAAATAAAAGTATTATCCACATTTTAAAGTGCACTGAGGCAATTTACCCAAAGTCATACAAGTTAGTAGTTTAATCAGGATTCAAATCTGGATAATAAATGTCTTAAGAACCAAGTTAGATAGTTCCAGAAAAAACATGAAGAAGCCTTTGTGTCACCCAAATAAAGAATAAGAAGCTTGGAAAATAACACTTTTCTCTTTTGACCTTTGATACTTAATAAAGGCAATTTATTTAATACTTTTAGATTTGTATACCTTCAGTGACTCCACATTACTTTGAGGTTAAAATGTAAATTCTTACAGGGCATTCAGGATGACCTATATTGTGACCCCATCCAACTTTCTCAGAATTATCTGTAGTGGTCTTTTTGAGGGGAATGTAAAGTTAAATGAAACCTAGACTTCAGCTTTTGATCTGTGGTAAATCATGGCTGAACTATTGTCTAGTTCTGTTACACTGATACGTTAAGTTTTATCTCCTCTATATTCTCATCTGTGAAAGGAAATAATCCCTACTACATCCCAGGTACTGGGAAGATGATCTATAAGAATGTCTCCATCTTCTCCTGATCCCTTACAAGCAACTGATGCCAAACAGTGTTCCTGAGCAGAAGTGGTTTAGGCCCCATTTCTAAGATTACTAATCTATCCCCAGCAGGGTCCCCCAAAGCACTCCGACAACCTCTTTATCCCATAGTGGGTCTCTTATGAAACGCTAGTGTTTTCTACCTAAACTACCTATGTGACAATTCTGCAATGGCTTGTCCTATTGCTCTGTAAGTTAACTTCCCTCCTACAACCTAAATTTTCTCTTTTTAATTCATAATTTAATAAGTAATCCTTGAGGTCTGGATATAGAGTGATGTGAAATCTTAAGCATGCTAACAAAAATGATACATTGACAGCATTTTCCTTGTGCATATTTTGCTAGATTGTCATCTTGCCTTTAAAATACATAGAATTTAAAGTCGTCTCTGAAGGAGGAAATTCTAAGGCACTGATTTTTTTTCTTGAGACTATGCAAATCACATTTCCTTAAAAATCCAAACAATCCCCCCCACACCTTGAGTTTACAGCTAGAAACTGTCACTCTGAAAAGGGGTGTGTGTAAAGATGTGAAGTTGAGTGTGTACATGTATGAAAAATGTTGCTGTACATACAGGTTATTCATCAGATGGNAAAGATATGAAGTTGAGTGTGTACATGTATGAAAAATGTTGCTGTACATACAGGTTATTCATCAGATGGAGTTCATGTCCAAAGGAGGATCACTTTGTAGAACTAAAATTATAAATCGGTATCTGATGAAATTGTGAAAAATGAATACAGGCCAACAGAAGACCTATTATGTATTACAATAATAAGCAATACAGATCTAGTATAACAATATTAGACACTATAAGTACTAAACACATTACCTCATTCAGTATTCTCAAAGCTCAGATACTCGGTACTAGTCTTTTTTTTTTTTATGTATACGTAAGAAAACTAAGACATAAATATTAGCCAAATTACTCAAGGTTAAAAAGGTACAAAATGGTGGAGACAAGAATTACAACATTAAATGTGGGTTCGATTTTTACACATACTCAGAAATCCTAAATATCCTATACTACCTCTTCTATCAAATTGTTATGGTCCATAAAGGATGATAACAAAGACTTCATAACTTATGGGACATATTTTATACTATTAGTTTAACCGAGAAGCATGGTCCACTTCTAATTTTACTACCCAAAATTATTTTAAATTTTATAATCTCAGATCTAAAGAAGGAATGGGTCTATTGTGTAGATATTCATGCAAGAATATATGCATGACTATAAGTTGCTGTATAATACAGGATATCCGCATATCCACCCACCTACTAGAATGTAGCCACTACATGGACAATTTCATTTCTTTAGTTTTGTAGATACATTGCTCAGACAAGTCCTTGAAACACAGTAAAAATTCATGAAGTGTGTGAATGAACTCCTGCATTTTTTTCCCCCTACCATCTCCCCTAAGGTCCCACAGAACATGATAATGCAAAGTGTATCTTACCTTGGTTAAAACTGTGCATTTCACAGGACCACAGTGATTTACTAAAACCATAGACAAAATGTTTAGACGTATAAGTTATTAGAGCAGAGGCCGAGAGCAGATTATATAAAAGTCTTAAGTTTATGAAGAGACTTAAAAATATTTATATAGAGAGTAATATATTCAAATGTTTTTCATATTTAAGTAGAGAAAATAGAACACTTATTTCAGCTGTGACTGGTCATTGCTCAATTCATGCCTAGAACATGTGTGTTACCCATTGAGGTTTTTTTTTTGTTAGTACTTATAGACTCAATAAATTCCACTTGACTTACAGGCCTATCATTCTGTTACGGTATATGGCCTACCAATAACCACTAACACTTCTTATTGAATGTTCCCTTTAAGCTGGTCATCAGGCTAACCAATTTGTATACATCATGTTTAATCTCCAAAATGAAACAGAAAAAATGGTAGAAGGTATCATTAGTCTTATTTTACAAGTGGAGAAACCAGTATTTAGAAGTTTGGTTCAGGCTTGAAAGTCCAAGCTCTAAGCCAATGCTTCTCAAGATTTTTTTTTCCTAGTTTTCCTGACATGTAATTTACAAATAGCACTATGTAAGTTTGAGGTATACACTATAATGATCTGACTTCTTTTATGAAATAATTACTGTGATATGTTTAATGCTCCTCGCATAGATTTTTTTCCCTTGTGATAACAACCCTTAGAATCTATCCAACTCTNTCTTTTATGAAATAATTACTGTGATATGTTTAATAATGCTCCTCGCATAGATTTTTTTCCCTTGTGATAACAACCCTTAGAATCTATCCAACTCTCACTCATTACATCACTGGTGGTACTCATGTTGTCCATCTCTAACACTTAAAACTGGAAGTTTATAACTTTTGACCATCTTCATCTACTTACCTGCTCCTAAACTCTGATAACAACAAATCTGATGCTTTTCTGAGTTTGTTTTTTNTTAAAAAAAAAAAAAATCCACACATAAGTGAGATCATACGGTATTTGTCCCTGACTTCACTAAGTATANGTTTTTTAAAAAAAAAATCCACACATAAGTGAGATCATACGGTATTTGTCCCTGACTTCACTAAGTATAATTCATTCAAGGTCAATTTGTGTTGTTGGAAATGGCAAGATTTCCTTTTTGATGGTGGAATGAGTACCCATTTTCTTTCCCATCTTTATTCATCCCGTTGATGGGGCAGTTTGTTTCCTATGTCTCAGCTATTGCAAATAATGCTGTGAAGATGGGGTGCAGATATCTCTTTGAAATAGTGTTCATTTTTTTGGATATATTCCCAGAAGTAGAATTCTAGCTCATACAGCAGCTCTGTTTTTGAGAAACCTACATACGGTTTTCCATAGTGGCTATACCAAAGTACAGTCCCACGAACAGTGTCATTCTCCACATTTTCGCAGCATGTCCCACCTGTTAGAATGGCTGTCTCACTTTGATTGGGATTTGTATTTCTCTTAACTAGTGATGATGAATACCTTTTCATGCACCTATGGGACATTTGTATATCTTATATGGAAAAATGTCTATTTGGATCCTCTATTCATTTTTTCATTTTAATTGATTATTTGGGGTTTATTTGCTATTAAGTTATATGAGTTCTATACATATTTTGGATATTAACCACTTATCAGATACATTCCACAGGTTTTTTTCACTTTGTTGATCATTTCCTTTGCTGTGCAGAAGTAGTTGTCCAAGGATTGTGGGTTATTGTTAAGCTGTTAAGCTGCTGTGCAGAAGCTTATAGCTTAACATTGTCCCCGTTGTTTTTGATTTTGTTACTTGTGCCTTAGATACCATGTACGAAAAATCATTGCCAAGACCCACAACAAGAAGCTTTCTTCCTGTATATTCATACAGGAGTTTTAGTCTTAAATTAACTTAAATTAAAAACTTAAATGTTAGGACACCTGGGTGGCTCAGCCATTAAGCATATGTCTTCAGCTCAGGTCATGATCCCAGGGTCCTGGGATCCAGCCCTGTGTTTGTTGGGCTCCCTCTCCCACTCCCCCTGCTTGTGTTCCCTTTCTCACTGTCTCTGTCTCTCTCTCTCTCTCTCTCTCTCAAATAAAATCTTAAAAAAAAAAAAAAAAAAAAACCTAAAATGTTTGTGAGNGTTTGTGAGTGGTATAAGATGAAGTCTCAATCTTTTATGTGAGGACCAGTTTTACCAGGACGATTTATTCAAGAGACTTTTTTTTTTCTCCACTGAGTATTGATTCCCAATAGTGACTATATATGCATGGCTTTATTTCTGGGCTTTTTCTTATACTGCATTGATCTATGTTTCTATTTACATACCAGTACATACCGTCTTATACCAGTCCCATACCATGTACATGTTTTAATACCAAGACCATACTAGATGTATGTATATNTATGTATATGTATGTATGTAATATATACATAGCTTGAATCAGGAAGTGTGATACGTCCAAGTTCTTCTCAGGATTACTTTGACTCTTGGGATCTTCTTTGGTTCCATATAAACTTTANGATGTATGTATGTATGTAATATATACATAGCTTGAATCAGGAAGTGTGATACGTCCAAGTTCTTCTCAGGATTACTTTGACTCTTGGGATCTTCTTTGGTTCCATATAAACTTTAAGACCATTGTTCTGTTTTGTTTGTTTTTAAGGCCATTGGAATCTTGGCAGAGATTTCATTGACTATACAGATGGCTTTAGGTAGCATGGATATTTTAGTATTTTAACAATATCCTTCCAATCTATGAATGTGGGATACATTTCCATTTATATGTATTTGACCTTTTTCCTCAGTGTCTTAGAGTTCTCAGTATAGGGATTTGTTTACCTTCTTGATTAAACTTATTCCTAAATATACTACTTCTGATACTGTGGTAAATGGGATCCTTTCTTTTTCAGGTGTTAGTATCTAAAAATGTTAATGATCTTTCAATATCCATTTCATATCCTGCAATCTTTCTGAATTCATTGATTGCATCTTTTTTGATGGAATCTTTAGAATTTTGTCTATAAAATGTCATATGAACAAATTCTTCTGTCCAATTTTATTGCCTTTTTGCCCAATTGCCCTGGCTTGGAGTTCCAGTACTATGCTGAACAGGAATGGTGAAAATGGGTATACTTCTCTTGTTCCTGAAATCTTAAAAGTTCTCAAGCTTTCACGGTTGAGTTATGATGTCAGTGCTTCTCAAGTTTTATTGCATGTACAAATCATCTAAAGGTTTTGGAAGATACAGGCCTCCGGTGGCACCTCAGATTCTGTTTTTACTAAAGTCCCAGGAAGGCTCTAAATTACTATACTATAATATATTCAAGTGCTTTATGACAGATGGGTATATATTCCAAATATTTATTTGCAAAGAATATATTTCAAAATCTAGATATTTTAAGAGTCATAGTCAAATTCAAATAAAATCCACCAAGTGTCCTCAATATCCAGACTATTCAGTGACAGGGAATAGGGACATTGCCCAAACTTCGAAATCACTAACATTTATGTTCTAAATTACACTCTTCTCTCATAGGCGTCAGGAATAACCTATTAAAACCCTGTAATCTTCACATAGGAATTTGGATTTTGAAGTATTTTCAAAACCTCACTGGCTAACTTGGTATCAAAATTAAATGTAATTTTAAAACAAGAACTTGATATACTTTTTCCCCCCCACCTGCTTTCTTCCCTGGCCAGTTTATTTTCATTCATTTGTGTAGATAAGGGATAATCAACCAAAAATATATAACTGCAAATAATTTTGAAATGTTTGTATCATGAATTTTTCCCCATTTGATGTTTTCCTGATATATAGGTACATACTTTTCATGACCATTACAAATTTTATCAATGTGTGACAAAATGGTTTCTGAACAAAACCACAAATCTGTCAACAACTTACACAATTGAGAAAGCATTGTCTTAAAATTAATTCAAGTTGGCTAGATTGAATTTTGATTATCATTGCCTTCTAAGACTGAAAATAAATGGGACTAAAATCCCCAATCACCTATTTAAGCTCTAATAATTAGAAAATAACATCATAACAATGAAGAAATAAAACATCACACTATTCCACAAAATAAGGCACGTCACTTTTTATAAGTGACATTTTGCTCAAAATGTCACTTCCTCAAAATTCCTCATTCTTCTACTGAAATATCAAATTTTAACCACATGTTTTGTACAAGAGAGCTACATATGTACTATTACTGTAAGTTGTAATACTGCTGATAATTAGGATAAAAACATTTTTTCTGGAGAACATAATGTTTATATCCCCAAGTTAAGATTTTTCATAAATGTTACAATAGCAAATTCACATAGTTAAAGAATGCATTTGTATTTTCTCTGGGACATCACAAACTATTTTAACTATTGAAATTCTTTAAAAGGTCACTTTTTTCAACTAGCTTATATATGCTAACTACTGAAATAAGCTAAAGGATTCTGGATTAAAATGTTTAAAGTCCAAAAAAACAAAGTTTCTTTATGAAAATGAGAAGATGAGACCTATCCCTTATGATTATAGGTAAGTATCTTAAAAATATCTACTTGAAATATTAAGAACTTGCAATTCTGTTTTAACAGGTATTACAAGTGGGAGGGGGAGCAGGTATTAGCAGTGGGAAATTATAAATATTCATGCATATTTGGGAGACAAAATTCTCCCAGTACCTCTGAATCACTTGCCTAGGGTTTAAGCATAAATTATTTAATTTTCTGCATGACAAACTAATACTAAAAAGTACATATCAAATGACTTTTTTCCAGGCAAGGTTCTAGAAATATTCGATGGTTAAAAATAGATCATGTAGGTTAGAATCCAATATGGCTCTTCTCTGCAATTCTCAGAACATAATCAGGCTCCTCACTAAAAAAAACATATCCGTATAAAAGGGTCACCAAAAATTGAAGTATATGAGTCTTAATTCTGAACAAAATATTTGAAAAGAACCAAATCTAAACAAGCAAATCGTTTTTCTTTAAAACTGTTCATGAGTGTAGAAAAATAGGCTTTAGTCATGTGTCCTCCTGTTCAGTGTGAGCTCACAAGAGTTCCCGAGGCCATCAGGAGGAACGTTAAGGACAGCTGTCAATACACCTGTATTTCATGATTTGTAGCCCCTTGTCTTTCTGCCTCAGGTACTTCCTGGATTTCTTAGGTTCTTACACTAATTAGATTAGGAGCCATCAGCTGACCTATGAATGTTCATGTATTAACAAAATGGCAGTGGGTTTCGGGGATCAAGTTTATTCTCACTTTCTGATCTCAAGCTCCCAGGTACACACTATTATCTCAGAGGCCTAAGGACTTTGTCTCTATCCATAGAGAATCTGAATCCCATGTTTTGAATATTGGTGAATGGGACCATAGAACTTAGAAAAACTTGAAGAACCTCATTCTCTTACTTTACTAATAGCAGCTTGAAACTTATGAAATTGTTACTTGGCCTTTCTTTGACCTAAAATAAATGGCCATTTCTTATGATTCAGCCGTAGAAGAGCCATCCCATGTCTTGTGATCTTTGAGGTTCCTGAGAGATACAGCTGTCCATGATCTAAAGCACCCTTCCAACAGAAGGAATGTGCATTTTAGATGAGCAAAAAGTAGGGGGGAAAACAGAATATGAGAAAGGGGAGGTTTAAAGAGTTAGCAGGCAAAAGCCTGCAAGCCAAGGTTTACGTCCTAAAACCTCACCAGACCTCTTATATATATAGGTCTTCCCCAAATGCTCAGAACCCAGTCCTCCTGTGTCCTATGAGTGTGTGGGCTTCATGCCCAGCAGAGTTCCACCTGCAAACACTATAAATTGTGGTCAATGAGAAACGCTGGCTGCAGAGGAGCCAGAGCAGGTGAGAGCCCAACGAAGATGCATCCTGCCCCATTTGGCCTCAGGTTTTGAATAAACTGGTATAGGAAATTTCTGGGGAATTCACAGAACTTTGTGCCAATTCTCCATTTTCTTTCTTGAATTGACGCTTGGTTCTTTTCTGTTTAACTTAAAATGTAATTGTTTGCATCAAACTTCTTTGTAAACTGAATTTTCTACCTTTAACAGATATGTGTGTTATGTATGTATGTTTGTATGTATGCTATACATATGTATATTTGAGATAGCAAGGAATGTTTACTTTCTAAATTTTAAAAAGGTATCTAACTTTTAAATGATTAAATACATTAAGGAGACTTGTGACTGCCTGCCATACAATTAAGAATCAAACAAGATGCCAATTTTCTGCAATATGTTCCTGCTGCTAATAAGGGAGGAATGGTGTTTTCTGGCACATGGTAAAACACAGAGGAGGCTGAGAATACTTAGTGCGTGACTTGGTGACCAAAGTAATGCAAGGCTGTACCAATCACCTGGTTAGGGGTCAACTCTAGAGAGGACAACTTAATATGGTATTTTGGAAGGCAGGAGGGCAGTGATGATGATAACACAACCAAGAATTGGGTGGATGGCTATTGCTGGGAAGGGGTTTTTAGATAGAAATCATTCTTAAGACTAAAACTAGAACAGACGAAGTCCATAGAGGCTATTTAATACCAGCCTTCTGTTTGCACATAGCCAGCCCCTCAGGCTGTGCCCAAGTATCTATGATGTCTTTTTCTGGAATCCACTGTGCCACCTCTTCTGTGCTTCCTACAAAGCAGAATCTGAAATGTCCGATCAAGAGGACTATTTTGCAAGGGAAATGGAGTAAGCTCATTTGAGATTGCATCTATCCTTTTGGTTTTATTTTTCTGCATGCTACCTACAGAGTTTATAGGGAGGAAAATTAAAAGTACAGGAGAGGGACATCAAAGCTGAGGCTCTCCTTCAACTTATTTTACAAGAATGTAACAGGAATGGTGAATATTTATTCAGACTCTCTTCATAACAGCAATAATGCCCTTGCCTGTTCTTGGAACACACTAAGGCCTGGGCATCCACATGTTCCTCTCTTCCAGGAACGCTCACAAGAGTGACTTCATCTTACTAGATTCAGTTCATTATTTTAGCGTTAGCTTAACGGATGCTTTTCTCGAGAAATCTCTTTGACATCCATCCCAAACCTATTATAATCTACCATCACACTTTTTCATACTTCATACTAAGTTTTGTAACTGCTTTTGCTGTGAATATATTCTCTCTCTGACCAATAGACCAGAAGATGAGAGCTCTTAATCTTGGCCAGAAGTGAAATTGTTGGGGATCTCTTAAAAAAAAAAAACAAAAAAAAAACAAAAACAAAAAGCCAATTTTGGTTACTAACTCCACTCCTAGATAATCAGATGTAATTTTGGGGTGTCCAGCTCTCAGTAGTATGAGTTTCCCAGATGCTGCTGATACGGGGTAGCTAAAGCTGAGAATCTAATGTACAGTCTTTGAGATGAGAACCTTTGAGGGCAAGGACTAGATTTCCTTAGTTGACTACCATCTTCTCTGTGTCCAGTAGAGTGCCTTCCACATACCAGAGAGTCTCAAACAAGAACAGGGGTTCTGACCTTAAGTAGCTCAAGTATGACATTCAGAATGAATGTGTTTTCCAATTATGATTAAAACGTATATCAGTATTCTAAAGTAAGGGTAGGAAGACCATTTTGGCTGAAATCCAGAGGGTTACTCAAAGGCAACCAAGGGTGGTATGAAGGATATTCAAGGTATAGGTACAGATGGCTGAACTGTTGAACCACTCACTAGTTGTGTAGCCTTTGGCAATTTTTTTTTTTTTACCTTGTCAGTGCCTATATACCCTCATGTGAAAAAATGGCAGTAGCCATGATACCTACCTCAGAGTTGTGAAAATTGCATGAATGAACATGTGTATATAGCACATGCTAAGTAATTGTTAACTATCTGTTGCCATTATTGAGCAGCTGAGTATCTTACCCTGGGTTTATATGCAGCTACGTTTTTAAAAGGGGTGAAATTAAGGAAATTTCCTATCTGTCTTTCTCATGCTGAAAAAGGAGTAATGATATCAACATTTTGAAAATGCTCTGAAGACAGGCATAGTCTGAGGTCAGAGCTGTATATCAGAGACGACTGGAATGAGGCCCAGACACACAATTCATCAGAACACTAAGTTCCAAGGAAAATCTTAGATTTACTTTTTCCTTTGCTTTTCCTTTGCTTTTTGTGTTCTTGTGATGCCAGTTTTTCTTCATGATGTAAATTACCTGGGTAAACACATATGACAGGTAATGAAATACAAAAGAAAAAAAAATAGTAAAAACGAGGCTTGGAACTGGGAGGTTTGAAAAATAGAATAAAAAAGACTCAAATTCTATGGGGACAATAGTGAGATTTTATAAATCCCAAAGCTCTGAAAGCAAGTTTGTGATGTTGTTCTGGTGGTGGTTCTTATCTTTTCAAATGTACCTTGCCAAGGACTGCCAATTTATAAAATAGATGTAAGTAATTCATTGATGTCCTTCATTTTCCTTCCTGAAGGAGCTTGTTAGAGAAGCTATACTGCAGCTGGAAACTTATTAAACAAATGCTCTCATTCCTTAGGTGACTTTTGTTCAAACTCCTTCTCTTGATGCTAAGGAGAAGATGACCAAGACCAGAGTGCGGCTGCTGATGGATTTCTCTCAAAGCGTGCTTGAGAATGTGGATCTCTATGGTCCATAATTACTGCCATTGTTAATTACTAACAAGAGGAATTGGTACATTCAAAAGGCTGCCCTTCTTTTTTTTTTTCAATTCACAGTTCTTAACACTATTTTTGCTGCAATGACCGCTCACTTTCCAACAGAACTGAACAGTGTAAGTCACAATGATGAGTCTGGTCTTCAGAGTGTATTAGTTCTAATTTGGGAGTATAATTAGAAATGCTGCTGGGGAAGGTCATATTTCAGAAATAATGATGCTAAATCTCTTCTGCTGGAAAGGTCTTGGAGTCAGAGACTTTCTTCCTCCATACATAACTAACCAGTGATTCTTTACCATCATTACAAATACATGAACATTGCCAGGGTAACATGAAAGTTACACAGCTGTTGGCATAAGGAATTTCAAGTATTTCTGTTCTGTTGTAAAACACAAAGGTGATGAATGTCAGTTCTTTAATTTTTAGTTTTAACAAAACTGGTAGAAGCTGGATAAAAGCCTTGAGGTTTACTTGGCTATAAAGTGCCTCCTAGATCCTGGAATTCAATTTAATAGACAACCAATCTTTAGACAAGTCGGAGTTTCTGTTGGACAGGTAATATCAACAGAAACTTAAGATATAAGCTTCACTTACACCATTTTTGTCTCATCCACTGCAATCCCTCTGAAAAACCATATCTTCAAATATAGTCAGTATTACTCTCCAAAGCCTGTTACTTTGGAGGTGGGCTTTCTCTAGTCTCTCAAAAATAAGTCGGATCGAAAAATTGCTAAAGATTTACTTGTCATCCTACCTCAATATTCTGAATAAAGAAAATGTTTTCTTTCAACCTTCAGAATCTAAGCATTGCCTTAATCCAGGCTCCATTCTTCATAGAACTGTCAGAAAACTCTGCTGACTATAACTTTCTCCACACCGTCAGAATATTCCCACACCACACAGTAGCCCAACTACAGGAACATCAACTACATAGGATGGGAGGTGGGGTCACAGGTCGTTTTGCTTTGTAAACCAGTGGCAACAGATCAGTTTGATTTAAACTGGGAACATTTTCTGCTAGCTTAGTAGCTGATCATTTAAATCACTTAGGTATCTAGACACTGATTCTGCAGGTGCTTGTGTCAGTATAACTGTTGTCTGATAACAGTGCAAACGTTACAATAGGAGCATTGCAATTGTGAAAGCTGAGTTAAAGGACCTTAGGCCAAATATTTGCTTATATTTGTGTACTACTTGATATACATTTCCTCTAAGATACTTAAATACTTAAGCAGAAACTCTGCTAGATCATAACATATTTTGACTTTCTCTAATAAAGTAATGCTTTAGTTTTACAAATACTAATATGTTCATTGAAAGAATATAGTGAACAAATTCAGACAATAGCCACTATCCTTCCAACAGAAACCCCTAGTGGCCTTTACAGAATGCTGTTAAATACCATATTGTGACTTATTTTAACTTCCTCTGTAAAATAAGTGGATTCCAGTTTTGGAGGTGCTATATTTTGTCATTATTTACTCAGGATCTGGAATCCCTTAATAATAGCCTGAAGGAAAGCACAATTTTAGGCTTAATCTGAGCAAGCAAACTGCATGTGTAGTTATGGGAGTAAGAATGGCCCAAGGGCTTTCATCTATACTTAAAAGCCTATAAGAATAAGAACAGTTTAGCCGTGACTTTCTTAGATTGGCATCTCTGAGACAGTACTGATGATGTTTTTCACTGCATAACTGCCTGGAATGGGTCAAAGGACACAAGTCTATTATTAGGATGGTAATGGTTTAGATTTAGAATGACACAGTACCTGACACTTTTTGGAAACCCAATGAGTGGATAGAAGTAGGGTTCTGATTTTTCTTTTAGGCATTCAAAGTTGCCTGAAAAAAGGACTACTTTAAAGTTCATTGTAGCTGTCTATATCACTGGCAAACTTAATTTTCAAAAGCCAAATTTGGGGCGAAGAGTTCAGAGAAAAGAATAGCATGTTTATTGCCTGGAGTCTGTTGGAAGCCTAAATTACAGATTATGAATATAAAACCATCTTGCCTTCAAATAAGAAACTGGGTGTTCTTGAAGCTCTAAACCTTGAAATGAAAATAGCTATTCTTTTAGCTTGAATTAGGATTGAAAGAATAGGGAGAGAAAAAACTTACAATGATAATATAAACTATAAAAGGGAGAACAGTCAAAATCCTAAGAAATTTGTTTCAGGGCGCCTGGGTGGCTCAGTGGGTTAAAGCCGCTGCCTTCGGCTCAGGTCATGATCCCAGGGTCCTGGGATCGAGGCCCACATCGGGCTCTCTGCTCAGCAGGGATCCTGCTTCCTCCTCTCTCTCTGCCTGCCTCTGCCTACTTGTAATCTCTCTGTGTCAAATGAATAAATAAAATCTTAAAAAAAAATTTGTTTCAGACGCTCATCATCTGGCATTAGTTACTCTATTTTTGGAATTTTACAAGCTTCCTCCTGACCCCCGTATTTCATCTTATATGTGCATTCCTTACAATGCTTAGATGATGGTAGGAATGGGGGTTATTTTGACTTTCATCTCTCTGATCTATGATAACCTCAGGGGAAAATGGTAAGAAGATGGCTTTTAAATTTTTAGGAAAAAGTGTATCCAATTCTATTTTAGAAAAGCCACTCCAGTTAACACTTGGTATTACAGGTGACAACAAAAACTCCAGGATAAACTGCCAGAGCTAGAATAGACTGTTTTCCATGCTAACTCACCCCACACCTTTGCTTTAAAGTGAAAACTTAAATATGGGGGCTAACATGATCCTTCAGATATAGCTAGGCTTTGTGTGCAGAAGTTCTTAGAGTTTAAGTTTCCCTCAGCTTGGGTGGCTGCTTTGAAAAATAGGAAAAGGTGATCTGTGAGTGTGTGTGTGTGTGTGTGTTTGTAATACAGCCAGAAGTCAAGCTCTTCTGTGATAGAATTTCTGTAGTTATCATACTCTGATTTAGACAGATAAATCTCAGACCTTGATAATCCTGTAAGTCTTACCCTTTGGGGGTCGGGGGTGGGGGAAGCCTATGGTAGTGAATAGGAGCAATTGATTATGTCCCTTCTGTCTCTTGTCAGTGCTGGATTAGGTAACCCCCCTCCCCTAGAGATAGGTGAAAGGAAGGACTGAAATATTAAATTTTCTAATTTCTTAGTGTTTACAAATTCATTCTCAGCGTTCTGTGAACATCAAAAGAAGCAGTCGCTTTGAAGACAAAGTTACCTCATTTCTTTAGGCTAATACTCATCAGTTATAATAACAAAATGCTTAAATCTTGGCTCTTCTACTTGCTGTGTGAACTCGAGTAATCTTCAATTTCTTTATCTGTAAAATAAAAAATGACAATAGTTGCTGCTTTCAATGTAACTGCAAGGATTCAATAAAAATACAAGTAAAGGATGTTGAACAGTAAATAGCATCTTCTAATTGCTCCATAAATATATTAGTCATTGCTGTAAGTGTTATAAATCCTAGAGACTTGCACACAGACTTAGGACAGATTTGATACTTATTTTCAAATAGCCTGAAGATTTGGTTTGTTGGTGTGATTTTAGCTGGTCTGTGGTTTCTGTTCCTTTAAAAGTGAGCTTTGCATTTCTTGAAGTATGTAGTATATGGTACTCAAAATTTCCAGCATCAAAAGGATGTAAACCTATGGAAGAAAAATTTTTGTTGGCTTAGAGGGTTATTCATGGTCACTAAAAGCTAACATAGGTCTGCATGTTTGGTGTGGTATCACTTCATGATAAAAAGAAAAAAATGGACAAAGAATCTTAGAACCAGCAAACTTCATGCACACGCGAGTATAGTAACTTGGGGATGTTTTGTTGAAGTAAGCTGAAAAAAGACCATGTAGTAGGTATATATCCTCAGTTATCATCTCAAAATCCTACTACCACTTCTAGGATTTCTTAAAAAATATTCGTTAAGGTTTGTTTCTTGAGCATCTGCAGGCCCAATGAGGAACCTATGTAGTAGATAGCCAGGCTCTAATACATGTTTATTAAATGAAAGTTTCTATTTTTTTAAGGAACTGAAACAAATGGTTTTTCATGGTTCTCCCCATCTTATCTCAGCATCTGATAATGGACTGCTTTCTCTCCCTTTGGTCTTAATTTCCACTTGCTCTCATGGTTTTTGTTGCTTCTTGCTGTCCATCACAAATGGCCTCACAAAACCTTTTTCCTTAAATCCTTAATTCTGTCTCCTTTCACTTAGGCTCACCAAGAACTCTTTCACCCCTGTGGCTTCTATCTCTAATTATTTAAAAAGATTTACCTCTAATCATGAGCTTGGCTCTTGTGCTGTTTGAAACTTAGGCTGGAGCATGTATATTTGAATGTATATATTCAAATGGCTAAGAGCCATTCTTAGCTCAACATGCCTGCTTATAACTAAGCTCTTGGTCTTCAAAACTGAATTACAGTGGGAGCTAGTCAATTCTTATGATACTAACCTTCTGACCAACCAGGATGAAAACCATAAAGATGTTGATAACATGTCCCAACTTTGTTAAAGACCAGATGACCCCAGTTCCAGTTGTTTCTTCTAGGAGCAAGTCTTGGTGATGTTTCAATTTCCTCTGGTTCTGCAGTTACTACCAGTGTAGAGACTTTACAATTTGTGTTGTGGAAATGGCCTTCTAGTTTTCCTGCCTTTGGCTCTTCCACAGTCTTCTGTAATGTACACATCACCCCAAAATTATCCTTATGACACACCACTTTCATCATGTCCCACTCTGGCTGCTCTCTGGTGTACTGTGCCTCTTAGGGTCTTCAAAGCACCCAACAAGTCATCCCCACTCATTCTGGTCAAATACACTTGTCCACAACATATCCCCTCTGTCCAATCAGTTTCAGAAACCCCCACTTCCTTGTTCAGACTAAAACCTGTAACACCATCCTTCCTTCACTGCGCTTGTCTATGTATTAGTCCTCCTTTAAAGCCCAGATCACATTCTGTCTTTATTGTTAGATGATCACACTCTATTATGAGATACCTAGAGTCTCTGAAACAAAATTATTTCAACTCTTAATATTTTTCTACATTTGCGCTGCATTTACAGTGAGTACTGCATAATTAGGCACTTGTGATTTTCATGGAGAGATGGTTTATTCCAATCAAATCTTAAGAAAAAAAGGTCAAGACTTGGGCTTTTTGTATCTTTGTAGTATTACTTTTAGGCATGCCAGAGGGGTTCAATACAATCTTGTTGCTTGTTTTGAATTAAGAGTTCTGTCATGATTACTCACAGCCCTGTTTTCCTCACTGACCTCCTATAGTAAAACTCCTTGTTTTCATGAGTCTGATACTACGTTGGGTTTAAATACCATGCATTGATAATTATAACTTGGTAAGAGTGTCAAATAGTTTTAATTGTATATTCACGAAATGCTAGATCTGTAGAGATTAGCTGAAGCTCATGGGCCTTGAGAAAACATTGTCTTTGAAATTTTAAGTCTTTAATTTGCTTATTCTCATCCCTTTACATGTACACAAGCATTTTAAGTGCTTTCATTGAATATAGATAATAGCATAGCTCATTAAAATTTCATACAATGAACCTACCTTTAGTAGTCAAAACACTACAGGGGCTTTCAGAATTGCTGCCCCTACTGCGCATGCCCTGTATAATCTCGAGGATTGAGTCTTACTCCTGTGATTGGGATGTTATGTCACAACTGACTTTTAAGAAAGCAGTATTTTGGGCCTTACCTAATCAGTTGAGTTCTTAAAAGGGACTGTGTTCTCTGTGAAGATGGATTTGAAGTGCAAGATTTGGACTAAGTCTTTGAAGGTAAAGGGGACCACATGACAAAGAAGGCAACTTTAGTCCTACATACTTGAATAGAATTCTGTGAAAACCGTGTGAGCTTGGAAAAGGACCCCTAGGTCTAGAGCATACAGTTCAGTCAATATCGTGATTTTTCGTTTTGGGAAACACTAGGCAACGAACCCACATACCATACCTCTCACCTACAGAATTGAGATAACAAACAGGTGTTTTAAGCTGCTAAGTTTATGTGAATAGAAACCTAACACACCATTCAACATAATTAACACCCCCTTACATAAACACGTCCTCAACAAACTAGAAACCCATCATTTAATCCACTGAAATCGAGCCAAATTCTTCAAGTTCTGCCATAGCTATGCATTCTACCTCTTGAATTTCCTTTCTGAAGCTTCCTAGTTCCACGTAGCCTGCTCTATGCTCCAGGAGTACATTCATTTCTGAAGACAGGAATGCCAATAATGATGAAGGAAGTATACCTTCTCAACCACCCAGCTGCCTATCAGTATCTCCTGACAATGAGCAATGCATTTGAAAAGATAACACTTCCCGAAAGACCATCAAGATAAGAGTTGATACTCGTGGGTGCCTCAGTAAATAATGAACTCTCAGACGAACAAAGAATGTACAACTGGGTACAATCTAGAGCCCCTTGAGTAGTTTTACGCTTTCAACTTTGCCCAGAATGGAAAGCTGTGACAGTAAAAACTGTGCAGAGATGGACTCACTTAATTTCCGTTCTCCATTGAAATAGCCTGTTTTCTACACTGTTTAATACACCTATCGTAAACATAACATAGGACAAAACTTCTGTCCAGTGCGATATGATAAACCTAGGAATCTTTAATTATTCCTTGCTAATAATAAAGCCCCTTGAAATATAACAATACAGCCCAGTTAATTTTACTTCATAGGCTTCATACCTTCTCCACTCTTAATGGTAATACCACCCAGTTACTGAAGCTCTGGGTTAAGTTGTAGAAACCTATAAAAGACATTGTATTTTATACAATCTAGATGCTATTTTAATCTTTCCTGAACTGTCAAATGTGCAGATACTAAGTTTCAAGGATAATTAAAAGAGAAAAAGCCTTTAAAATAAACCTGTCAACTTATTTTCCGTAAGAAAATAAAAGGTTCTAATCCTTTCATAATGAATAGCAACAAAATTAAATTCTATTCAGCTCCATCTAATTTCTAAAAAGGTAAAAGAAAATATTAGTTAGAAAAAAATGTTTTTCCAAGGCCCATGAGCTTCAGCTAAACTAAACACTACCTCTCTAGCATATTTCTAATTAAATATGCAATTAAAATGTTCACTGCACCCTAAGGCCTCCCATCCTATTTAAATAGCTTCTTGTCCTACTTTAAAAAGCGAGTTATAACTTTCTAAGTAATTCTTAAAAATCCTTTAGATTTTCTGTGATTTCTCTAACCTATTTCTCATTAAAATCTACTTTAGACATATGAACTCTTAAACATTTAGTAAGCATAAACTGGGTGTCTCTAAGCATGTAGAAAGCAAAGCACAAATTCTGCAAAACCAATGTCTTTAAAGAAAATTTAGGTATAGTTCAAATAACTACATGCATGTTTTTGACTTAAGTACCAATGGAAAACTATGAAATGAAATATTCTAACTTATGTGTTATCTAATACAGATCTTTGTCTTTCTCATTTTATTTTATTTTATTTTTTTAAAGATTTTATTTATTTATTTGACACAGAGAGAGAGAGATCAGATCACAGCTAGGCAGAGAGGCAGGCAGAGAGGGAGGAGGAAGCAGGCTCCCTGCCGAGCAGAGAGCCCGATGTGGGCCTCGATCCCAGGACCCTGGGATCATGACCTGAGCCGAAGGCAGCGGCTTTAACCCACTGAGCCACCCAGGCGCCCTGTCTTTCTCATTTTAAATAATGCTTTTCTCTACTATAACTTTAAGACATATTATAGTCCTAATTTTTAGTACAAAGGTGTTCTAATTAAAATAATTTGTAGATACCTACAGAAAATTCATCTCAGTTTGTATTTAATAGACTACTCGAGTGACTGTTTCAACATATAACGAAGAACAAGTAATTGATTAGGTCTTTGAGCTTTGCAACTTATTACATTTAACTGAGAATAAAAGAAAATGACAAAGGCTTTTTATTTTACAGTAAAATTTCATGATTTGGACTTCTTACATGTGTCCTTGACAGTGGTTGGGTTAAAAAAAAAATGCATATGAATCTGTGATAGTTCTAGAAAGACCTCAAACTATTGGTGGATTTTTGGCTCCCTCATTAGAAGCAACCCAGGTGATTATAGGAAGCAAATAGTTTTCTGAATTTCAAATAAAAGAATGAGAAACACTTGGAAAACAAAGATGATTTTGTTTTTATGACCACCCCCCAACTCACACACAATTTCCCTGGTAAATAATTGGCCAGTGTTACACTTTGGGATAAAGGAACTATAGTTGTTCTGGGAAGAGTCTAGGAGCTAATGTCAAACAATGCTGAAATGTCCGAAGAAAGCAGATAAGAGCATATAGACAAGTCAGCCATGACCCTTTTTCTGCCACATATCAGCCCAGGTGAGGAAAATCATTAGACGTCATAAGAAAACTAGGAATTCCTGTCATTAGAACTCCTCAACATATTTATAAGGTATATGGAAATGAGTAATAAATTATAACATATGTCTTTAATATATAGAAGTATAAGACTTACTGTACATCTAAAAGAAAATGACAGGAAATCCAAAATGGAGGGAGGTAATAGGCATATAAAAAATCCAAAAGGCTAAAAATTAGAAGTCACACAACATAAACTAATATATCACACCTGTCAAATAGACAAAATTTAAAAGTCTGATAATAGAAAATGATATATCTACAGAAATGTCACTGATGGTGGGAGTTTCTATTGCAACACCTTTTCTATAGAGCAATCTGCCATCATTTAGTAAAATTAAGAATGTGTAGACCTTGGGGCCAAGCTAGCCCTCTTCCAGTGTGACTGCAGGGGTCATTCTCATAAGGAGTGAAAGATCACATGTACGGATCTTCACTGCAGGGGTAAACTTGGGTAGCTTGGGCCCATTTGTTTCCATCACTAGAGATTGAAGACAATAGATACATATTTCAGAATTTTATGGGATAATGAGACAGAATATGCCAGATGTGAATAATGTGTTTTTAAGATGTATCCATATTTACCGAATATAAGTATAAAAGAACAAGATTTATAGCTTAAATAAATGTACATAAATCATATATTAGATGAACCATATGTGAATTTTAAAAGTAGATGCCTGTGAGGTAACATAAAGTAGCATTGGGGTGCAAGAGGAACCCTTTTATAGATCATCTCAGATAATGTGACATGGACTAAAGATTCAATCAAATCTGCACCTTAGATTTAAAGTAAAACCTGGTAACGTAAAACACAAATAATACTGAATATGCTTATGCCTATTCAAGAGAATAAATGAATTTAAGTACTTGATGATCTTTTTAATATATAAATAACATGCCCATTATAAATCTCAAGTTACTCTTCCCAACTTATCAACCTTTTTATTAAAGCTTGAATTACTGTACAGAAAATAAAAGCCTCCAGACTAACTCCATATTTCAGTCTTTTCACTAACCAAGTATGGGGAAAAAAGGTGTAACTTTAGCAATCAAATTTTGCCTTTCTTTTGTTATTGCAGAATATTAGTGCTTAGAATTTGAGGGGTTTCCCTCTTTCTAAAAAGAGCTAGATGTCTTCAGAAAATAGCTGTTAACTCAGAGATACAAAGGACTAAGAAAGTCATACCAAATATACAAAGCCTGTAATTATGTAGAGACTACATTCTAGTACATACTGAAATGTGAGCAACTCAGTAATTGAAATCTACAATCATAATGTCTTTAATAGGAATAATTTCATAAATTCCCTCTTAAAAATAGTACTTCTGATCTCTGGTACTATGCCACTTATAGTAACTTATTAAAACAGGACATTATAAAGGGGAACCTCTTAAAAAATATTCTCTATTTTCCTCCTTTTGAGTTAAAGTTGTATAATTCTTGCCATAACACATAACATTACCTTTTATATTAGATGTGAGCACGAGTTTTTCTACTTGATTTTTACATGTAAGGCAAGGTTAACAAAATTATATACTAAGTATTTCCATCTTGAAAGGAGCATTAGAAAACTAGAGTGTAAGGTTAGAAAACAGGAAAAGAATGGTGTGCTCAAAATGTATCCTTAGCATTTCTTTTGACTTCTGCATGAATCACCACAAGTGATGTGGTAAGAAACCGAACCCAGGACTGAGTGTCTGGTCTAGATGATTTGCTTTGATTAGTCATTTCAAAACTGCATGAAAAGTCTTGGTATGTGCCCACTCAGATTATTCAAGTTGGCAGGAGCTCATCTGGGAAAGGCAGAACTCCATGGCCAACAAAGTGTGTGTCTAGTGAGGAACATGGGAGATTCCAGAAGCTGCTATCAGCATGCACTACCCTCCCCTGCTATTTGCCAGTACTCCTTGCTGAAAGTCCATTTGGCTAATCACAGTGAAATGTAACTAGCAGAAAATTCTTGTACTAAAATGTTTATTTTTACCCTGGTTCTGAGACTCTTAACTTCCTCAAAAGAATTACATAAAGCTTCAAAAACTTGACAGGAAAAATGGGCAGGAAGAGATGGACATGAAGACAAATCAAGCTGAGGGAATGGATTTAGGGAAATAGAGAAGTTTTAAAGTGTGGCATGCATTCAGAGATGCAGGGAATTTATCCAGAAGAGTACAGAGATAAGACTGGAAGGTAGGCTTGTGGTACTTCATGTGTAACTTGAACTTAGTATTGAGAATGCTGACACAAACCTTCACATCCAAAAACTAATTTTCTATTGAACGTGTATTCATTATGTGTATTCATATATGAATACATAAGTTTATAGTAAAACCAAGGTTTTAAAGAATGCTATAAAATACATAAAAATTCTAAGATTAAGAAGATAAACAGATCCTGTTACATCCTCCTAGAGTACATATACTCCAGACTAAAGTTTTAAGTATTAATAAAGACTATGGAATACAGTAGTATAGTGATCCCCAATATTACAATTTGATATTATTGCATCAGTTTAAAAAAATAAATGTAAGAAATAGAAGACAAAACCACAAACAAGCCTGTAGGTGTAGTATATAGCGCTGTATTTGTTTTATCTTAGAAACTCTTATGAGGCCAAATCTGTTCACACCAGTTCTCTGAAACATTTCCAGACATCCTTTGTATATCTGTTGGAAGGAAGACAGGTTGGGGAAAATTGATCTGATATATCTTTGGGACCCTGTTTGTTCTACAGCATCTGTAATCATTCAGTAGATAGACTGAGACTTCAGAAAGATGGCATTTGATAAATCATTCTCCTGCTTTTAAAATAAAAACCACTGATTAAGCAGACTATAATGCCAAGAAGAAGGAGCATTTCTTTACAATTGGATGTAATTTCCAACTTAGCTTTGCTACACTTCTCAGATCACTTTCTGTTGGCTACATATGGTTGCAGTCTTGATTCTGCATAGAAATTTACTTTCTTCAATTAGGTTGCCTGGACAAATAGCATTGAAACATAGCTTGCTTTGCTAATATAGTCCAGCAATGGAGATACACAAATTGACTATTAAATTGCAATGCAAAACTCTTTTCTGTTACGCTAACAGCAACAACAACAAAAAACAAGAAATACAATAAAATACCCCATTATAGTGTAGAAGTAACTGCATTTTTTCCTTTGAAGGAAGCATATTAATCCAGTTACTTCAGAGAAATATTTAATGGAACTTCATACTGGCACCAGAAAATTCACTTATATTCTTTGGCAAAAACATCACATTTGGATCATGTTCCTTTTAGAGAAAAAACATAATTAACAGTCATGAGAGTACTTTTTGATTACATCTTATCAGTTAACATTTGAGAGACTTCCTTCTGAAACACTAAAGTTTACAATACTGTGAAGCTGGCCATATAATTGTGATGAAGATATAAATATTATAGCTAATAGAGTGACAATTACTATGTGACTGCCATAATAGTTCTTGATTGAATTTTGGGAAGATGGGGATAATGAGCAAATACCAGAAGCTCTTGGAAATATATTCATGTGCTATAAATGAATATTCACATGGCTTGGTGTCAATTCACTTCCACAGCAATTATTCTTGTGCTATTTTTTGACAGAAGATACCGCCTATAACTTTTCTTTTTACTTGATATTAATGATTCAAAACACGGAATCTTGAATTTCACATATGTAAACTCAAAAGGAATTCAAAATCGCTAAAAGTAGTTTTGCAAACTTGCCCTCCCTTTTCTTTCCCTGGGCTTAACATTTTCTATTAAACAATAAATTAATTCATAATTTCTTCAAAGAAAGACTGAAGAGATACTTTATCTCCTTTGTCAGGATTATTGCCAAATGATCATTTTAAACATTCTTCCTGAAGTTTTCTCAATTTTAGGGTGTGTATTCTGTAAACTAATGAGATTTTAATCCAAGATATTTTAGTCAAGATATGTTTAATTAAAATAGGTTATAAAAAATAACAGCTTTATGAAACAATCCCTGGGTCACAAAGAGAAATAATGTAATATCTTTTATATTTAGGTTGGTTTTTGTGTGTGTTTATTTTTGTGGTTGTTTTGTTTCCATTTTTTGTTTGGGGCAGTTGGGGGTGGATGATTTTCTCTCTGCATTAGGGAAGAGAATAGCTTTTTCCTTAACACCAACCAAATTCCAAGTCAAAGAAAGTCTGCTCTTCAGAGTATCCTGTTGAAGTGATTTATCCTTATGTTATACTTTAATATGAAATTAGTAGAAAATTTAGATCTGCACTCTTGACTGGTATTTTTCATGCCACAAAAATGGTCTTAAATATTTTTATCTTATAGAAAATTTGAGTTATGAATTAAAAACTTAATCAAATTTATTTAGTATCCAACCATAGTATAGAGGGTTTCTCAGCCTCAGCACTAGTAACATTTGGGACCAACTTTGTAGAGAGTTTACCTGTATATTGGAGCTATTTAACAGGGTCACTGGCATCCATGGACTAGATGTCAGCACATACATACACACATATGTACAAGTATGCAATAAAAAATTGTGTCCAGATCTTGCCAGATTCCCTTGGTGAGAAAAATTGCTCCAATTGAGAATCACCGCTCTAATGTATACTTCATAAGAAATCATGCTTTAGGTTGTAAGTAGCAATACCATTTAGTTGGATACAAACTATCAAAATTCCATATTTTAGCAAATGGAATTCTTGGCAATAGGAAACTAATGTCAATATGTGTCTGGTAGAAAAATAAGGTAATTGATGGAAAATTAATATAAAACATTTCAAAATGTTAGCATGGTATTAGGTCTTCATGTATCCACAGTGAAGTTACGTATAATTGCAAAAAAGCAAATTAATATACCTGAACATTAATCTCTATCTACTGGAAAAACTTCATATCCACCTTTCAAATATTAGCTATGACTTAAGTTACTATGTTCTCTATCCTACTACTGTAAAAAGAGGGAAATGGGCATATAAACAGAAAGCTTTTTGGCTTTTTTTTTTTTTTTTTTGACCGAGAGAGACAGATTACAAGCAGGCAGAGAGGCAGGCAGAGAGAGAAGAGGAGGCAGGCTCCCCACTGAGCAGAGAACCCGATGCGGGGCTGGATCCCAGGACACGAGACCATGACCTGAGCAGAGGGCAGAGGCTTTAATCCACTGAGCCACCCAGGCGCCCCTATAAACAAAAACTTAAAAGGAAGCAAAAGACCATGAAGAAGGGAGTTTTTCCAGAGATGTTGCTCATCCTCCATTTCTCATCCCCAGAAGATTCGTCTGCTTAAGATTATAGGTCAATATGAATAGCAGCTTCTAGAAGGAAGCCATAGTTTTTTTTTTTTTTACTCCGTGGGGGGGGGGTAATTGCTTCCTTGATTGTCTCTTTTCTTGAACTTCATTGACGTGCCATAGTGTATTTAAAGTTTAAACATGTTAAAAAGTTATTTTCTTAAAATGGTTTTAATACTACTCCTAATTGGGGGAGTGGTATCATGAACAAATAGAGGAAAAAAGCAACAGAGCTCGTGTAACAACCCTGGCAGACCCTGCTCCAGCAGCGACAATGGGAGCCGCAGCAATGGCAATACTTAAGGTTACACTCTAACATTTTAGCAAAACTCTGCAGGGAGCACTGTTTCAGAGGTATTAGCCTGTAAAAGGAAACTGACCAGTAGCTTTGCATGGATTCAAGAAATGATGACACAAGAGACCCTGGAATCTGGCTAGCACTACTTGCAAGCACTCATGGTTAACAGATCAGTTCCTCAGTGAAGAATGAATGCCCGATTTAACACTGTTCTCAAGAGAGTTAGCAAGTAGTGTTCTTAGAAGCCTCTTTACTGCAAATGTTCTTCCCTCTACATGCATAGCATACATAATCTGTATAACTTCCATTACTGACATAAGATTTTTAGTGTACCAAGCATGGAGCTTAAAGACCGACCGCTATATATGCATGTAGAGAATTTGTATAAGAACACTTGTAATAGAGATGTTTCTAAAAATGCTATAAAAACAACTATGCTTAGATACATAGAAAGGACTTAACAAATGTTTTGCAGTGGTAACAAGCATATTTATGAGTATGTACACTTACATGTAGTTGCATGTGAACTGTAGTATCTTTTCCAACAATACAACTTGGCTATTGCCTTGCCAAACATAAATGCTAAATGAGAGCAACTATCTTCCTTTTGGTTGTTTTTTCATTCTTTGACTTACAAAATAATGCGATGAAATAGTATTTCTAGTTCAAAAAGCAAGAAAACATTGATTCAGAAGCCCAGGAAATTTTTCCTAACACTTACCTTCCTAAGCATAGACAGAACATCCATCAACATACATTATTTACAAAATTTCTTTCTTGTGACAAATTAAGATGTACTCTGAGCAAACAGGCAATATACTGTTCCCTCCACGTGCTATACATTGCATTTCTAGGACTGACTTTATCATGGGAAGTTTATACTTTTGAACTTCACCCATTTCTCTCACCCCCAAACTCCTGACTCTGGCAATCTGTGATCTGTTCTCTAGATCTATGAGCTTCTGTACTTTTAGATTCCCCCCTTTGACTTACTTGACTTAGCAAAATGCCTTTGATGTCCATCCATGGTGTCGTAAGTGGCAAGATTTCATTATTTAAGGTTGAAGGAAAATCCACTGTGTGTGCGTGCGTGTGTGTGTATAT
>LNAC01000902.1:80704-124976 GCA_002007465.1 Ailurus styani
TTTTTTTTTTTTTTTTTTGACCGAGAGAGACAGATTACAAGCAGGCAGAGAGGCAGGCAGAGAGAGAAGAGGAGTCAGGCTCCCCACTGAGCAGAGAGCCCGATGCGGGGCTGGATCCCAGGACACGAGACCATGACCTGAGCAGAGGGCAGAGGCTTTAATCCACTGAGCCACCCAGGCGCCCCTATAAACAAAAACTTAAAAGGAAGCAAAAGACCATGAAGAAGGGAGTTTTTCCAGAGATGTTGCTCATCCTCCATTTCTCATCCCCAGAAGATTCGTCTGTTTAAGATTATAGGTCAATATGAATAGCAGCTTCTAGAAGGAAGCCATAGTTTTTTTTTTTTTTACTCCGTAGGGGGGGGGAAAAATTCCTTCCTTGATTGTCTCTTTTCTTGAACTTCATTGACGTGCCATAGTGTATTTAAAGTTTAAACATGTTAAAAAGTTATTTTCTTAAAATGGTTTTAATACTACTCCTAATTGGGGGAGTGGTATCATGAACAAATAGAGGAAAAAAGCAACAGAGCTCGTGTAACAACCCTGGCAGACCCTGCTCCAGCAGCGACAATGGGAGCCGCAGCAATGGCAATACTTAAGGTTACACTCAAACATTTTAGCAAAACTCTGCAGGGAGCACTGTTTCAGAGGTATTAGCCTGTAAAAGGAAACTGACCTGTAGCTTTGCATGGATTCAAGAAATGATGACACAAGAGACCCTGGAACCTGGCTAGCACTACTTGCAAGCACTCATGGTTAACAGATCAGTTCCTCAGTGAAGAATGAATGCCCGANAGATGTACTCTGAGCAAACAGGCAATATACTGTTCCCTCCACGTGCTATACATTGCATTTCTAGGACTGACTTTATCATGGGAAGTTTATACTTTTGAACTTGACCCATTTCTCTCACCCCCAAACTCCTGACTCTGGCAATCTGTGATCTGTTCTCTAGATCTATGAGCTTCTGTACTTTTAGATTCCCCCCTTTGACTTACTTGACTTAGCAAAATGCCTTTGATGTCCATCCATGGTGTCGTAAGTGGCAAGATTTCATTATTTAAGGTTGAAGGAAAATCCACTGTGTGTGCGTGCGTGTGTGTGTGTATATCACATTCTCTATTCATCCATCAATGGACCCAGGTTGTTTCCATATCTTGGCTAATTTAAATACTGCACTGAACATGGGGCTGCATATATGTTTTCAAGTTAGTGTTTTCATTTTCTTCAGGCAAATACCCAGAAGTGGAATTGATGGGTCACGAGTAGTCCTCTTTTTAATTTTGGGAGGCCCCTCCATACTACTTCCTACAACAGCTATACCAATTTATGTTCCCACTGACTGTGCATGAGGGTTCTTTTTTCCTCCATAGCCACATCTTTTTTTTCTTTTTTTTGGAAGCTTGACACCTCTTTTTATGGCCAAAAGGTACAGATGGAATTACTTATAAATATGTGCAGCAAACTCCCCAAGAAAGATATGAATAAAAACTATCTCTGCACAAAGGGCTCATCTTCCCCCAGTGTTTGTGTTAATTTGTCAAGAGCATAATCTTAGCCAAGCAGTCACGTGGCCTCCTGGGAACGACAGGAGTGCTCTGGGATCAGGTGAGAGCCTTCCCATCCCGTAGGAGAACAGAGGCAAGTGCATCAGTTGATCGAACTGAACACTGCCCAGGAACTGGGAGTGATTAAATGGTTTCTCCCTCAGACATGGGTCATTTTTGTCAAGGGGCTGATGAAGCCATCTCTTGCCTGGCAGTGGCCCACAAAGAGGAAAGGTAACTAGAGTAGTCTGGGGAAATAAAACCCACGAAAATATGCTATGGTGTTTTATACAAATTAAAAGCTTATTTTTTCACGTTAAAGAAGTCCAATAGTCCAGTGCTTATACAATGTATTCCCANGTGGGGAAATAAAACCCACGAAAATATGCTATGGTGTTTTATACAAATTAAAAAGCTTATTTTTTCACGTTAAAGAAGTCCAATAGTCCAGTGCTTATACAATGTATTCCCAAATCACTAGCCATTTATCTGTTACTTGTTCTTAGAAAATGGCTTTCATCTTGAAGGTAACAAAATGATCCTGTTATCTATTTCCATGTCCTGTATTCCATGTAAAATGATTAGCATGGGCAAAAAGTTGCCTTCCTGACCAAGACCACTTGAAGACATTCCCTGGATTCCTGAACCCATGACTTCTGTTTAAATCAAATAGCTATAAACAGCGATGAGAAATACAGTATTGTACTTGAAGACATTGTTGTCCTGAATAAAATCAGGGTTCTGCTACTAAGCAAACAGGGATAATGAATATTTGGGAGGTTCAGAGCAGTCCTGACCACAGCATGCTAGACTTCAGATGACTTCAGCACAGCAGGAATTGTGCACTACTCACCTCCACCAACAGCATGATGTATGACATATTAAACATGCTCAGTAGCTAAATGGTAGAAGGAAACCTGAGTAAATGATTGAGTGGAGTTTTATGTTACACTGCCAGTAGTTACTCCCTTGTTTGAAATGGAATAAGCTTAAATAGTCCAAGTTATCATGCAAGCGTCCACAAGGGCAGATAAAGCAACATCTTTTCCAAGGACTTTAGAATCTGTTATAATCTCTAGACTAAAATACACTCAATCTAGCCTAGAATATTGTACCAATATCACATGATATAGGTATATACAAATTGTTCAAGAAAAAGGGCCTGTGAAGGCCAGGTTATCCGAAAATGACTTATTATCCAGTATGCAGTACTTAGGTGTTTACATGTTTCACTTCCATAGTATAAAGTGCTATCTCCACAAGTTGTATGTAATTTGAAAGAAATGGAAATTATACCTTTAAGAATCTAAGTTAATAAGGTGTAGTAGTAGTAGTATCCTATGTGAGGCAAACAGGCCAAACATATTCTGAAAGAGCTGGGTTTTCTATTTTTCCTTGATTCTCAATATTTAACAATGGGTCTACAGAGAAACAATATTTAACGTTATAGCTCTGAGATCTATGTGAGTCTTGGGGCTAAATTTTTTTGGTTATGTGTCTCAGAAAAAGATAAATAAAATCATCTGAGGGTATTCTTTGGTAGTCCCATGAACCCCTGTCTCTTGGGAAAATGTGAAAGTTCTCATGATTAGAAATTGCTATTTAATAACTTTTATATGCATATATATGAAAAACAAAGACCATCACACATAGAAAGTGAAGAAATTTCTTTCCTGACAGTGTTGCCGTGGAATGACCATGGTCAAATTTTGTTTCAAGATATTAGGTAAACATCACAATTTCCTCCTATAAACTTAGAGAAAAACAATAAATTCTCATAAGGTGGAAAATCTGATTTTTAAGAAATGAAAAGGGGTCAACATTTATAGATTATCAAGAGATGTGCCTAAGAGAAACTCTGCAATTCTAGTGAGGTGAAACAGATTATACAAATAATGGATATTAGTTCTTAACCATAATAAAACTTTGATTACACTGGAAAAATCAAAATTCCCCTAAAAGATTACCTGAGTTTTAAGTGTGAAAATTGAGTGTATGCTGTATAAGTCTTCGATTCAGCCCTCGTGTCCCCACACATGATTAAGATTTATCTTCTCACAAAGAATGAGATCTGACTTACGGCTTATACTTTAAAAATACACTCTGCACATTTGCAAAAGCCTAGAAACCATGTATGCATGANAGAATGAGATCTGACTTATGGCTTATACTTTAAAAATACACTCTGCACATTTGCAAAAGCCTAGAAACCATGTATGCATGACTATGCACATATGCAAGAGTGTGCATATTGCCTGAAGTACATAAAGATACTTATAAAGACAACCAGATTTGATGTGTATGTCCTTGAAAACCCAGGGTTTTTTAATTTTATTTTTTATTAATTTTTTTTCTTAAGTAACGACACCCATAGTGGTTACAGTGAAAGAAAACCAGCATTGTAGGGCCCCTGGGTGGCTCAGTGGGTTAAAACCTCTGCCTTCGGCTCAGGTCATGATCTCGGGGTCCTGGGATCGAGCCCCACATCGAGCTTCCTGCTCAGTGGGGAACATGCTTCCTCCTCTCTCTGACTGCCTCTCTGCCTGCTTGTGATCTGATCTCTCTCTGTGTATCAAATAAATAAATAAAATCTTTAAAAAAAAAAAAAACTAGCATAGTAATCAGTGTCTACGTAGCAGTCTTGGAAAGGCCTGGAAGGACAGATAACTGGAAACACAATGCCCCATCCTAGTTTCCAACATAATGCTTAATGTTTCACTGTAGGGCTAGATTGTGGCTTCTAAAAGTTGGCTTTCCTTCAGGATTAAAAAAAACAACAAAATTAAGAACTTTTTTCATACACCCCCTCTTTCCCCCGGTGTGGATGAGGGTAGCACAGGGGAGAAGGCAGGAGAGCATCAATATAGTTGTAACAGTTTTAAGTTTCTAAATTTTACCTAACCTATCACCTTGCCGCAATATGTATTTAGAGAAGTGTTTTGTGGAATGAATGACTAAATATATATCAAATCTAAAAAGTGTAGAAAAGCTATACAAGGCCTCTTAAATCTTACGGGACCTAAAGAGACCTATTTTCTCAGGAACCACATGAAGAGTCAATGCTGTCTATCTTCAATATCCCCAGGTTAATTATAGTGAGTTTTATAAGGCAATGTTTCTTTCCCCTGTCAATGAAAACAGATGATACCTTGTCAATTATCTGTGTTCTGCACAGCAGAAGTACATGAAGGCTAAAGAGAGCAATCCCAGCGGGCAACTTTCTCATCATCTAATTTGATCTAAAGGCAGAATTCTGATTACCCAAGGTAGGAACTTTGAAAACTTAGTATGCATAAGCATTACATGAAATGAGTATTTAAAAAGTGACATTTCTATGTATTTGATCCCTGAGTCCCTGGTTCAGTAGATTAGGGTCAGTCCCTCTTTGTTTTTCTAAATTGTTGCTGTTAACACTTAATAAACACTGATGCATAGAAACAAGGTTGACTGTATCTGTCTCAGACACCCGCTTTTGACGAATGTCCACCGGGGGCCTTCGAATCACATTCAACTGCAGTAAACAAGAGTGTAGAGGTAACATTTTGCTGATTAATTTTAAAAACTGCACATTTAAACAGAGCACAGGGGTTTGAGTTGACAATTTGTAAAATTATGTCCGAACTAACAAGGACATTTGCCTAAATAGGAACTGGACAAAATTTCAAGTTAAGACTTAGGGAACGTATTTGCTGTTTGTCAAATTACAAATGCACGGGTCACAAAGGCGCCATGAAGTGTGGGCACAGAGAAGTTTCAAAACAGGTGATTGCCTAATAGGACCATAAAATGTAAACTGAAGGTTCAGTGGAGCCTACACAACAAGGGCAACTATAATGCGTTTGCACATTTAAGTGAAGGGAGTAACCTGATACACTACAGTTTTTATTAAAAGGCCAATAACTTCTGGGAGGACTATGTTCACTTAAGAAATACTTGATAATGAAGTATTCCTATAAAAACTTAAAGGATGATGGGCGCCTGGGTGGCTCAGTGGGTTAAAGCCTCTGCTTTCGGCTCAGGTCATGATCTCAGCNATACTTGATAATGAAGTATTCCTATAAAAACTTAAAGGATGGAATCATTTGAGACCATTTTAAGTTGTAAAAAAAAAAAACTGGAAAGACAAAAACTTTTTTCTATTTTGGCAAGTTTTCAAAATAGAAAAATGTATACATGTGTACATATATATGCATATATAGACATTCTGTGTGCACATGTGGTATGTGTGGCATAGTTTATATATTAAGAGTATCTAAAATTATCAAATCATGGCAATNAAAGGATGGAATCATTTGAGACCATTTTAAGTTGTAAAAAAAAAACTGGAAAGACAAAAACTTTTTTCTATTTTGGCAAGTTTTCAAAATAGAAAAATGTATACATGTGTGACATATATATGCATATATAGACATTCTGTGTGCACATGTGGTATGTGTGGCATAGTTTATATATTAAGAGTATCTAAAATTATCAAATCATGGCAATACAAATTAAAACAAAAACCTCTTTGGTCTCTTAAATTTATCTGACCTGCAAGGAGATTGTTGCTGTTGACCCCAACCTCCCTGGNGACATATATATGCATATATAGACATTCTGTGTGCACATGTGGCATGTGTGGCATAGTTTACATATTAAGAGTATCTAAAATTATCAAATCATGGCAATACAAATTAAAACAAAAACCTCTTTGGTCTCTTAAATTTATCTGACCTGCAAGGAGATTGTTGCTGTTGACCCCAACCTCCCTGGGGTTTTAAGGTTTTTAGTGGCATGATTTTCTTGTCTCTGTTGACACTAAACAACTTAGGTATTGGTGGTCTCTTAGGATGAAAGTCTATGGAAAGATCAATAAAAGCTGCAGAACATCTCCTGTTCTGAAAGAATTCACAAGGTGAGAGAAAATAGAATGTGCATCTCTGTTGACTTATGCATCTGGACTCAGGGCTCCAAAATATCAACATAATTTTAATGCTTAATAATTCTGGTGTTTTT
The DNA here is from genome assembly GCA_002007465.1 of Ailurus styani. Taxonomy (NCBI): domain Eukaryota; kingdom Metazoa; phylum Chordata; class Mammalia; order Carnivora; family Ailuridae; genus Ailurus; species Ailurus styani. The sequence goes on from LNAC01000902.1 coordinate 87,247, forward strand.
CATTTCAACCTATATGCTTAAGGACAATTATGAGACATTCGGATGTATTTGCATCTCCACCACCTTTTTTAAATTTTAGTATTCTAGCTTTATTGAGATGTAAACAAAAAAACATCGTGTAGATGTAAGGTCTACAATGTGGTTTTTAATGTAAGTATACCTTGTGTGATGACCACAAACTGACCTGTCCTTCACCATAATAGTTACTATTTTTTAGGTATGGTGAGAACACTTAGGTTGGCAAGGGTGTGGGGAAAAGGGAACCCTTGAATGCTATTTATGGGAATGTAAATTTTGATAGCTGCTATGGAAAACCATATGGAATTCACTTAAAATTAAATAGAACTACCTGATGCTTGAGCAATTCCACTTCTGAGTATTTATCCAAAGGAATTGAAATCTGTGTCTTAAACACATAACTGTATTCCCATGTCCATTTGCAGCATTATTCACAATATCCAATATATAGAAACAACCTAAGTGTCAATGGCTAAATGGAGGAAGAAACAGGCCTGTACTTACAGTGGAATACTAGCCTTAAAGAAATCCTGCCATTTGCAATGATACCAATGAATTTGGAGTGCATTATCTATAAGCCAGACACACAAAAGACCAATACTGAGTGACAACACTTACGTAGAATCTAAAACAGTTGAGCTTAGAGAAACAGTAGAATGGTGGTTGCCACAGACTGGAGGTGGTGGAGGAAATGGGGAGGTGTTGGTCAAAGGGCACAAACTTTCAGTTATAAGTTCTAGACATCTAATGCTCAGAAGACTAAACTGAAAGATAAGGAATTAGAGCAAAGAGAAAAATAGTTCAGTAAGGTTTATACCATGCTAATAATTAAAACACATGAAATTGTAAAGAAAACCGGGAAGCAGTATGAACATCTCAAGACCTGAAGGATACTCTTTTCTTTTTCCTGCATTGAAAGTGCTTCTTGAGATCCAGTAAAACAAGGAAGACCCCACACCAAAACACATCATGAAACCTGAGAACAGGGAAACAATCACAAGTTTTAAGAGTTAAAAAAAATTGCCGTACAAAGAATTAAGAACCAGAAAGACATCAGATTTATAACGAGACAGTAGAAGCTAGGAGACCCTGGGAAGATACTTCAAGAGAAAGATAATTATCTACAAAATTAAATTATTAATGAAATGTCAGGATAGTAAAATGATATTTTCAAACACATGAATACACAAGAGTACCTCCAAATTAAACTGTCTTGGGCTACTGCTTGAGGTGAATGTGCCCAGAGAGAACAGTGAGATCTAAACCAGGGGTGAAGCAGGGTGGGGGCTGCAGGATAAAAGCAGGGCAGGAGGGCCTCAACCCCAGCACAGAGAAAGAGGTTCCAGACTTCCTTTGGAAATCGGGACAGTTAGTGGTAAAATACCTTGAAAACTGAGCTGATAAACGTAAAGTCCAAGAAAACAGTTTCTACCTAAACATATTAGCTGTTAGAATTTAAATACTAATGGGGCACCTGGGTGGCTCGGTGGGTTAAAGCCTCTGCCTTCGGCTCAGGTCATGATCTCAGGGTCCTGGGATCGAGGCCCTCAGCAGGGCGCCTGCTTCCTCCTCTCTCTCTGCCTGCCTCTCTGCCTACTTGTGATCTCTGTCAAATAAATAAAATATTAAAAAAAAATTTTTAAATACTAATATTGTGACCTGCCTATTACAAGATTAAGAACAGAAACCTATATAAGTACATGTGCTTTGGGCGTGGGGGGGAGGTAAGCAGGAATGGGCCAAAAGCTAAATCATCATTTCCTAGGGTAAGAAAAATCAAATAATAGTGTAAGTGGTATAAACATATTATTTAGAGACGTGGAAGTGAATACAGAAAGTTTCCTTAAGAGGTCATAGTAGTTGTCTCTGAGCACTAGGGATTTGGAGTAAGGATGTGGTAAGGTGGGACTGATGATTCTTAATTAACTTCGAAAATTGTGTATATTAGCTTATAAATGAATTAAACCATAAAATAAACACTTAAATTTTTCTAATGCTTTAAAATTTTCACCATCCATGTCCTAAAAATAGAATTGCAGCATTGTTTGTAAAAGCAAGATTGGAATTGGTCTAAATATCCATTAAGAGGAGCATGGGGAGAGAAAACCATTTATGCAATGGGATAATATGTCTTTGTCAACAAAAATGCCAATATTGATCTGCACCTCCCTCTAAAATGACTAAGCCAGAAAATTAGAATAAGGTCTTTAGGTTATACCCTGTGTAGTAAAGTGTATGTGGAATATGTGTGGAGGGAAATCTATATAATGTAGTATGAATTATAGAACATATTTAGAATTATACGTAATGTACGTATCTCCACATAGGCGTTTACAGTAGTTTGCACATACAGAGAAAAAAAAACCCATGTGCTTCAGTCAGATCACCTGGGTGTTCACGTTGGTTCCACCACTTCCTCACTCTGTCACCAAGGAAAGGACTATTCTGTGCCTCAGTGTTCCCAACAGTACTGTGACTACACCTCTTCTCAGTCGGTCATGATTTACTTATATTGGTTGCCAAATTTACTTATATTGGTTGACGTGTTTCAAGTTTAAAATTTTCTGATAGCTACTGAGATGCCTGAACCAGATAAGCCTAGCAGATTATTTCAGTCAAAATCTTGTCTGAAATTATCAAACACTTTAAATTAGTAACTACTTATCCTAATAGCTTCATTGCTGTGATGTTCTAAGGAATAATTGCATGTGTCTAAACATATCTCCTAAGTTTTTCATCACAGCATGATTTTTACATTAGAAACATTAAATTTCCAATAGGCCATTATTTAAAGCCAGATTGAATCTACCAAATAAAACACTATAACTACATTTAAATGACAGGATGTTGAAAATCAAAAGTTACAATGACAAAACTATATATATATACCTTGTGGGTCAAAATGTGAATGGTACCTGCTTTAGGATATAGTGGTCTGCCCTTCTCTAAGTAGATGCAAAGAAACTAAAATGACAGTGGTTGCCTGGGGTTCATGACAGTTCTTCCTTCTGCTTTCCTTCATATCTATCTCTTTCTCCTTCACTTTTCTCAGTATGTAGCATATTGCTTGAAATGTTGTCTGAACACAACCTGCTCATAGGCTAGGAAAGTCACATTTTACACCTGCATTCACCTTGGCAGATGTTTTACCTTCTGTCCTGTGCCGCATGTGAGTACATCTACCTCTGACGAACTGTAACCTTACGTGGAAGGCTAGGTGGCGTGGTTCTGTCACACTAACACACGAACGGCTTTGAGCTCCTGGTCAGATACCTAAAGCTACACCTTGGTCATTAGCAAAAATAAGCCAGTATTCTGAATGTTGCCTAGTTAAGGAGAATTCACTAATAGTAAAAGTTTAGAGTGGAGCCTCCTTTGGTAAATTCTGGTTGACATCATTACAGCAAAGCAAATGTTTGGTATAGATCAATGGGCAGGGCAGCCTGATGGCCTAGGGCTGAGCTTTACAAGTATTCTTATTTTTGGACTAATCAGCTACTCATGCCAATTGTGACAAATTAGAGTGATTTCTAGCAACTACTTTTGGAAAAGTAATTTGTTTTATGTTTTTAAAGATTTTATTTGTCCGAGCACAAGCAGGCAGGGTGGCAGGCAGAGACAGAGGGAGAAGGAGACTCCCCGCTGAGCAGGGAGCCCGATGCAGGACTCAATCCCAGGACCCTCAGATCATGACCTGAGCCGAAGGCAGAGGCTTTAACCCACTGAGCCACCCAGGCACCCTAATTTGTTATTTTAAATATTAAACTTCTGTTTCTTAAAACTTTAACTTTTATAACCACTAACCTAAAGTTACTGATACCTTAGGGTGGTTTGATACTAGCTGATAACAATCAAGTTTCCTATTCTCATTGGGTTTAAAACACTTTTCATGGCTAAAATAAACACTTTTCATGGCTTTTATAGATCCTACAGATAAAACCTACCTTCCTAACTCACTGGAGGGAGGGAAACAAGTGTTCTTCCTAATGTGGGAGATCTAGTTGTTGCTTCAATCATCTCGTTCCAAAGCTCCTTACACTCTACCGATCATGTTTCTATGGTTACCTTGGAAAAGAAGAATGCATATCATTATACACAAACCCACTATTTTAAGAATGACCAAAAGAACAAGAAACCACACATTTCCATTGTTTTTATCCCAGGTCTTCACAAGATTAGAGGGACAAAGATTAGAGTGAGAAGTGAAAGTCAAAAAGAAAAAATGCAGAGAGGTCTTTGAACACAATATTAGTATGCCCTCCAAGGACATAAAGCACACTGTGCATGTGTGTGCTTTAAAATCCTGTAAATTGATGGGAAGGAGTAAGTTTGATGGAAAGACCATGAATTTTAAGGATGACTGCAGTATAAACCTGGGGGTGGGGGGAATATCTCTATTTAGCTGTTAGGATAATACTGGATTCCTGTTCATTTATTTCAAGGCTGATGAGCAATTGCACAAGAAGATTATAAAACAGAACTTTTGAATGTATCGTTAAGTGCTGTAGATCAAAAAAATGTAGTTTCTATCCTAAGAGTGTTTATATTTAGCAAATAAAAACCAAATCATGTTATATTAGATGTTAAAACCTGAAGGTACAAGTAAAAGGTATAGAAGAGCAAAAAGATCTGAGTTAGGCTGTCACAGACTCATGCTATAGAACATTCAAAATGACTTTTAAAATGTTAAGAATACTATTTAGAAAATGTTGTAAAGCATGTGGGGAAACAGTAATATAAACCAAAGTAACCACGCTGGATTTTAGTCTGCTCTTGCTTCACAAAAGGGAGAGCTCGAGTTCCCTATAACCCAGCAAACCACACCTGAAAGAATGGAAGAGAAGCACTGGTTATGGTGATGGGAATTGGAATGATGTGGTCTTCCAGGGAAGTGAAGGAGCTGCACAGAAGTCTATGAAATGCTCTCCAGCAGTTTGATACATAAGAAGACACACACTGAGCTTGGTGAAAAATCTTAGTACACGATAGGAAGAGGAAGAACTCTGTGATACAAGATCATTTATGTGAACCAATATAAATGTACACCTGTCTATGGACATATGTTAAACTTGTTCTAGAAGAAACCTAAATGGAAAAGGAAAGGAAGAGTGGGGAGAAGAAATAGGATAGGGAGGACCTCACGTGATAATGATGAAAAAGGAGACCAGTTCAACTCTTCAGCCTCTTCACTGGAAAAATTGGAATAATAATCACATGTCTTTGAGATTTTGAGACTCAACTATTGTGTAATGTATTCCAATACAAGCCAGTTGCTTTCAGTACGAATGAGAAGGGCCGCCTGAGCTTTCAAGCATTCCTACTGAGGAACTTAGCTATTAGATCTTTGCTGTTTCCTTACTAAGTACTTAGTAGATGTTTAACACACATGTTTTATCTTTTTACAAGCTAAACCCATTTATTCTACAGTCGTGGTATATTTTTGTAACTAAAAGTACCAAGGTCGTTAACCATGGGATTTAAAGAACATGGAGTACTACCCTCAAACTGGCTGCTGTCATGACAGGATCTTCTCAAGTGTTTAATACAACCTAAAACCATTATTTATATCTCTAGTGAAAAGCCCCCTTTATTTTCTAGGAAATAATATACTTGGAAAGAAATCCTGTTTGGTGTGGAACATTTTTACTTCAGTGCCAAACCTAACAGTGTTGAGATATGAAGGGGGATTGACACTTTATTTACCTCAGTCCTGTGGGTAAAGGACTCCCACGGTGTGAGTACTGCTACCAAAGACAAATGAGCATATATGGAAATAAAGCCAGGTAGGTACTTAAATTACAACGTACAAATCCTGACTTCAAGGACTTTACTGACTAGTTAGTGTACAAGGCCGGTTAGGAAGCAGGTATTTTGGGGGAGCCTGGGTGGCTCAGTCAGTTAAATGTCAGTCTTCGGCTCAGGTCATGATCCTGGAGTCTTTAGTTGGAGACCCACGTTGGGCTCCCTGCTCAGCAGGCAGTCTGCTTCCTGCCCCCCACCCTCCACAAGTTCTCTTACTCTCCCCCCCCCCAAAAAAGTATCTTCAATAGAGTGCTTTTGTACCATGATAAGGAAAAACTAATGCAGGATGCTATGTAAGAGTTCAGTGTTAGGTTATCTTAGCTTTCTTTGAGAGATTTATTTTGAGACATTAAGTCTAATATATCCAGGTAATGGGAGGGACAAAGTATTCTTAGAAATGGGAAAATAGTATACACAGACAAAACAGAACACAGTTCATTCTGTCAACTATAAGTACTTCAGTACTACAGGAATAGAATATACAAGTCCGTACATCATATGAAGGGAGGAAGGTAAGCGGGGGCCAGATATCACAGAGCTTTAGATCACTGATGGGGACTAGAGACAATGAGACGTCCTTTAAACATGACACTGGTATGATCAAGTTGAATATCAGAAAGATCAAACTTCTTTATGGAAAACTTATAATAGGAAGATTTAATAGGAAATGTGGACATCTATTAAAACAGTCATGCTTATCCTGAATGAAAAAAAAGCAAAGCTCAAGGCAATAAAAACATGAATGGTTGCCAGGGGCTAAGGGAGAGAGGTTAATAAGCAGAGCACAGAATTTTTTAGGGCAGGGAAACTTGTGTATGGTTCCATAATGATGGATACATACCATTGCACACTTGTCAAAATCCACTGAATATGAAATACTAAGTGAACCCTAATATAAACTGTGGAGTTGGGTGGATAATGTGCCAGTATCGGTTTATTGATTGTACTCAATCCCACCGTGGTACAGAATGTCAATAGTGAGGAAGGTTGTGAGTATCTGGGGACAAGAGAGATGGGAGAACTCTTCCCATTCAATTTTGCTATCACCCAATCTTGCTTTAGACCTTGAAGTTGGGATTTGTACTTTATTGCTTAAGTACCTACCTGGCTTTATTTCCATATATGCCCATTTTTCTTGCGTAGCTGTACTCCAACTGTGGGAATCATTTACCTACAGGACTGATGTAAATAAAATACATGGAATACCACCTTCAACCCGGCTGCTGTCATGACAGGATCTTCTCAAGTGTTAGTACAATGTAAAACAATTATCTATATCTCTATTTAGTGAAAATCCCCCCTTTGTTTTCTAAGAAATAGTGTACTTGGAAAGAAATCATGTTTTGGTGTGGAGCATCTTTACTTCAGTGTCAAACCTAACAATGTTGAGATATGAAGATATGAGATATGAATGGAATAGAGGAGGGAAAATGTGTGAGCAATTACTTCTGATCACACCGAATCTCTGCAACTCATCAGATCCTGTGGTAGAGATGACTAAGAAATGATGGCAGGGGCAGAGGCCAACAACTTGAGAGCATGGCCCCAGAAAAGCAAGCTCTAAACGTGAGTACTTTAGCAGTGTCTGGACTGGACATTATACAGTGTAGTCCCATAACATGGCTTTGTATTAGGATTATGGGATCAGTAATAATAGTAATAGCATTCCTTTCCTGATATCCTAATGACCACCTCTATAAAGACAGAAGGAAGGAAATAATTTGCTACTTAGATGGTTACCTTTAAGGAATGCTTATTACTAGAACCCTTGTGATGGAACAGGTAAGGATAAGCCAAGATGGAGGAAAAGTTTATAAGAAGAGTGGACAAAAACTAACCTGGCTTTCATCAGAGGGAGGTTAAATTAAAACTAAGATACGCTCCATCCCCCCACGGCAATAAAAAGATGACCATTAAAAACTGTCCAGTGTATATATGTATCCTGAACTGCACTGAGGATCTGTTCATTGTAAAGAGTTATCCAGCACCCATTAATTCTATAAATAGTCTTCTCAATACAGAAATAGGCTATATCCTTTTAACCAAAAAAAAAAATAAAAAGGGTATTTGGAAAGATGTTTTCCAAAAAAAGTCATTTAGTAAAAGGACTCGTGTGTTCAGAGCCCTTACTACTGAGAAGAATGGATCAGAATTAAATGACCCACTTTCAAATTGGCTCATGGCTTGGAACTCTGTATCCTTCTGGAGCCTTGTAAAAAGGAGTTGAGAAGATGTTTGAAATCATAAGCCCAGGAGGGGCCCAAGAAATACAGTCACTTCTGTAGAAGGTGCAGAATTTGTACCAAAGAGTTATTGGCCATCTAAGCCCAGCTATAACTATTAAAGTCCTGCCTTCAGCAAGGGAGGTAAACTAAGGTGGCAGAGCCAAGCTAAAAATAGAGAAGTTTATGGGAGAATTCACTACTCATGAAGGACCAAATCTTCACTTAACTTACACAGGAAAAGCAAGCCTAATTGCATTAAAACTATAGATAGTCTTTTTGTGTGGTTAATTTTGAAATTACTTGGATGTATTAAGGTTGTCCAAAGAAACAGAGCCAGGAAGATGTATATATGCATGTGTACAGATTTATTTTAAGGAAATGGCTCACATGAGTATGGTGGTTTGTAAGTCCAAAATCTGTATGGTAGAGCGGCAGGCTGGAAACTAAGAGCCAATGTTTCAGTTTAAGTTCAAAGGCCATCTGCTGGCAGAATTTTTTCCAAAGAGGTCAGTTTTTCTATTAATGCCTATAGTTAGATGATATCCACCCATATTAGGAAGAGTAAACTGTTTTACTTTAAAGTCAACTGCTATCAGTGGTAATCTCATCTAAGAATGCCTTTACAGAAGACCAAATGCTGGGTAACATGATCTAGCCAAGTTGATTCATAAAATTATACTTTGTTCCCCCCCAAAATTTGTAAACTAGTTCTCAGTATAATGGTGTAATTGGTCTCTGGCAGTGGGTACAAGAGGGTGGCCAAGGAAGGATGGTTAAGCTCTGTCCCATTTTCTTGACTCGCGATGAGAAATGGATAGGCCTAAAACCGTGGCATGGGTGGGAGAGTAAGAAAATGCAGAATGCTCACACGCCAGAGATGAATGAAACAAGGTTTCTGATCTCCCTATGAGTTTTGAAATAGGAGCGGTCTCCTCTCCCAGTTGACAGGAAGGGATCTTTTGCTTCTAAGAATACTTTGGATATCTCTACGTTTAGACCAACTGTTTCCTTTCCTTAAGATATCAATCAGATCTAGGTAAGTAATATCAAATCTTATATTAGAGAAATATCAAAAGTATTTGTATACTCATAGGAGCCCAGTGGTGCAATTTCTAAGAAAATTTCCATCTGTTAATGAATCAATACTCAGGTCTCCAAGAACCTTGGAACTTGGCCTTCAGACTCCTAAGCTCAGTATTCCATAATGTCTAGAGATGCTATTACGACAGTTGCTTCTAGTGGCACCCAAACATGGCTATGTGAAGTTAATTCCAGAGAGGGTGTTTCTATGTTGAGGTACTCACTTAAAATATGGCTCCCTGGGGTTTTGTTTTGTTTTTTTCCCTGGGTATTTTTTAATAGCTCCGGTATTTAGAGTCCAAAGATCATTTCTCAGACTTTACATTGTCAGGTATAACATAGTAGTAGCCTTACTGTCTTCAAATGAGTTTGAAGACTTGCTGAAATCTTTTTTGTGAATCTCTTCTCAGCCTGCATTGGATAATGAGCTATGAAACCTGAGCTAGTAGAAATTCCTTATCAGCAATTTGGACCATGATAATCTTAGCACAAGATAAACTCACTGTTATTCTCTTTTCCAGGATAAGGCAGGAGAGTTTGAAAAGTTGAAAATGCCTTACTGAAAGACGTAGAGGTGTTGGTCTAAAAATGACTGCGCTCTCACAGAGAAACCAGAATGCAGTCAGTTGTGCAGTTGTAGTCCTGCTACACAGGCTGCCCCCCTCCCCACCTCTAGTTTCTAAGGATTTCTCAGAGCCACCTGTGGGTAAGCTTTGAGGGGGGGTGGGTAATTATAATCTGAGGTAAAGTTTACAGTAAGGGTAAGAAATGAAATTAGTAAATTACTGATGAAATTAGTAGTGAATTAGTAGATTCATTCATTAGTAAAGGAATTCATATTCATTAGTAAATATGAAATTCATTCATATGCTTCACCTGACTTCCTAAGACCTATTGTGTCCTAGACCCACTCAGCATCTGGGGCCATCATTCATGACCTGCTACTCAAGTTGGAGCCAGGTATTTTTGGAGCAGGACCTTTTGAGGTATACTGAATCCTCAAAAGCTTTATAGAAATTGACTTGAAGGGGCCTTGACCATATGTGTAAATGGCCTGCTATGTGTATCATTGTCAATATCCCATCAATCCCCTGTGAATGTTGTAGATGCTTAATGCTATAAGGTATGGAAATTCTGACAACCCTGCTGTTCCATAGCTAATGTGTTCAAGAGCAGTAGTCAAATATGGAAATGAAGCTGGAGAGGGTTTGAGGCCCTAGAAGTCTAACAGAATGAATGGTGAGGTAGGTTTCTTGGTCTGGTTTGCCACACAGCAAGTAGGATAAGGTAATCCTATAGGATATCAAGCTTCTGATCATAAAATACTGACTTACCAGTTACAAAAGGGTTCAAGTTCCTGAGACCAGGAATTCCTGCAACAACCATCACCAATTTCTTAAACAGTTTCATTAATACCACCTATGAGCCTTGTGAACTCTGTAAATTTACACCGTATGGCTAAGAACAACATCTGGGAACATAGTGTGTTGTCAAATATAGACACTTAATTTACTAAAACTTGGACCAAGCTGAGCAAACCTATTTAATTGGCAATATCTATGTCCCCAAACCACTCATGGATGACAGGTAAGTTTAGGCAGATGTACAGCAGTATACAAAAAGAAATGTTAGAGACCCAGGTGGAAGGACTACAGTGGATGTGGAGTGGCTGTAGGATGCCAGGGTTAAAAATGAACACGTAATCAGCTTGGAGTAATTGCAGTAAGAGGAATGACTCATTTTGAGCAAGGACAGCCTTTGAGAGAAACAGTCGTAAACAGAGTTGGCAATGATTATTAACTTCCATTTGTATGCTGCACAATACGTTGCAAAACACTTGTACATGTTTTATCTCCATCGAATTGGAAAACAATGCTGAAAGTTAGAAAAGGCAGGTATTGTTCTGCCTTTTTTATATGCAAGGAAAGGAATACAGAGAGGTTAATTGAGCCGGCTGAGGTCACATTGCTAGTTAGAGAACCAGCAAGGAATAGAACCTAGGATGCCAGAATCTGTGTAATGTATTTTAACCACCCCTGGCTGCGCACAGCAGTTTTGCTGAACAAAGAGATTCTTGCAGTCATGTACAGCTTAGAGAACATTGGTGGTTTAGCCAGTCTTAATGCTACAAATGATATTCATTTCACCCTTCTCTAGCCGTGAAATCACAGAGCCCCAGATGTCTTCTGGTTCACCCACCATCATTTGTGCATCAACATTCACCAGTCTGAGATGACGCGGACCTTTTTGGCAGCCTCATCAAAATGTTTAGTCCTTTTGATCTTAAAGCTGAACATGTACTTTAGAGAAATGTATGATGCATAAAATAACTTAGTTTTACTTTTGAAAACGGAATCTTCCCTAAAGAACACACGCTTGCTTGGCCTCAGAGGTGGGTGAGAAGAATGTGAGGTATTTACGATGTGTGTAATGATTTTGGGCTGTGGGTGTTTAAAAATCACCCTAAAATGTAGGTCATGCTTATTTTACAATCTAACATACAGTTTCCTTTATCCTAAATGTTGGAATCAGATTCTCCAGCAGTCAGTGCTGGAAAGGGAGGAGAAAAACTCTTGGGTTGGAGGTCTAACCCCAGCTCGCCGGGACCTGCCACTGACCAGCGGGGGGCTCCAATTCTGATTGTCAAACAACTGATTTTATTTTTTTAAAGATTTTACTTATTTATTTGACAGAGAGAGAGATCACAAGGAGGCAGAGAGGCAGGCAGAGAGACAGGAGGAAGCAGGCTCCCCGCTGAGCAGGGAGCCCGATGCGGGGCTCGATCCCAGGACCCTGGGATCATGACCTGAGCCGAAGGCAGAGGCTTTAACCCACTGAGCCACTCATGGAACCCCCAGACAATTGATTTGCACAGGCGATATGGGTAAAGCGGAGGAGAAAATCTCCTGTTTGTGTCCAGGATTGTTCTTTCTGCCTGGAAGATCTGAACCCCAAATCAAAATAATTTTCCTTTACATCCTAATTATATCCATTCTCAGTGTCTCCAGCATCCCAAATGTCTCCTTCCAGTTGAGCATCTCGAGCACACAAATATATAATCTAAAGTGGGAGTGAAACACACGATCTGAATCAAGAGATCTGTTTTGCATAAGGCAAAGCTGCACTGTAGCTCGCATCTGAATATATTCGAGTTTTTGAAGGTCTACATTTCTCTTCCTACAAGGGTATTATCATTGATTGTGCAACTTGTATGAGTAAATGAGGCTTAAAAGACAACTACATGACTTAAATTCTTTTCACCAGTGAGAATACTTGTAATTTGTCCTCTGGCTGCAGACTTGAAATACTGCTGGCAAAACCTAAATTTGTTTAATGTTCTGCCTTTTTCCTCATTGGCTGCCTAATGCTTTTGATCTAGTTCATTCAGCCCTTTGTCAATTGATGGGCACCATGGCAATCTAGTGGCCCGTGCTGCTGCTTGCCTGTAATCAATAGCAACGGGACATGGCTTCACATTATAGATCAAAATGCTCCATTCCCTTGCCATGCTTTAGTGAGTCACATTTCCTTTTCCTTAAAATCAATTCCACATGTTTGAGCTTCAATGTAATGGCGAGGTACTACCTATGGAGAATAAAAGGAATACAAGACATAGTCATCGATCTTAAAAAAATGAGGCAAGTATTGAGCCCTTAAAATCTGGGCTACACTAAGCCTTCCAAACATAAAGATAGATGTCCTCATTCTCTTAAATAAGAGGACACTGAGACTCAAAGATATTGAATCACCTGCTGAAGGTCAATCTGCAAGCACAAGACATGTTTCTGGTTCCAAAGCCAGAGCTCTTCCAAACCAGAGTCTTCCAAAACCCCTCCTGTGGTCTAGCTGGGAAATGAAACAACGGAAGTGATCCAAGTTACAGGAGAATAATGCAGATGACATAATGAAGGCATTTTAGCAGTTATAGGGACACAAAATCCTGAAGTAACTATAGGATATTAATGCTGGAAATTATTTCAGGTGAAGATGTTTTTAAAAGGCTTTGAGGTTTAAGATCATGAAACCATCTCTTGTATAGAATTTGCATCAATGAGAGAATGGGTATCTGCAAAGGAACAGTATGAGTGATAGCTCAGTAGTTATTTAAAGCAATGTCCCCAGGTGATGGAGTAGGGTGTAGGGCTTGCTCTACATGCCTTTTTTTTGGTCTTAAAGAGTGGACTAACTGAAACGTGGTGGGCTTTGCCATAGCCAGAGCAGATATCCAGCTGAGCTGTGGCAGGGGAAGCCAGGCTCAGCAGCTCGTTTCCCCAAAAATATCTGCCGCAAATCACTGTGTGATTCTTTGACATTCTCAGAAGTAGCTTTCAACTTAAGTTTTTAGGCCTATATAGTGAGTATGGCATCTCTTGACTAACCATATTTTCTTGAAGTCCTTCACACATAACTGTTACACTGTCACCGATATGTCATCTGCCTGCGTGTCGTGGTCATGACACCCCAACTAGCCCTGAAGCTCATGAGATGATCAACAAACAGGAGACTTTGCCTAAGGGAGATAAGCCTGGGAGTAGGTGAGCAGCAAGGAGAGAAGACATGAGGTTCTCGAAAATGGTGGGAGACCAAAGAAGTAGAAAGTACTTTAAGAAAGATGGAGGCTATACTGTTGAACAAAAGGGCATTTTTAGTGAAGGCAATGTAACAAATCGATTGTCAGGAGTGATTACTATTTATTTCTCGGAAGTCTCTGAATTCATTTTAGTAGTTCCTACATTTGGGGAAAGAGTAAGTACCTGGGAATAAACTGTTCTTCACCACAGTAAACATTCAATATTTTTATTTTTTTAATTAATTTTTTACATTCAGCGTTTTTAAATGTTGAATTACAAAAAACTGGAATTATTTTTAAAATGTCAGTATTTTCCATTGTATTACATTTCAAACCACAATAAAGTACACCTGTATTTTAAATGGGGATTTTTTTTGAGCTGTAATTGACATTAATTTCAGATGTACAATAGTGATTCCATATTTGTATATATTATGAAATGATTGCCACAATAAGTCTAGTTAACACTAGTCACCATACATAGATTTTTCCTTGTGAGAACTGTTAAGATCTACTCTTAGCATACTTTAAATACACAATACACTATTATAGTCACCATGGTATGTAGCACAGCCGTAGGACTTTAAGATAGGAGGTTAGTAACTTTTGATGACCTTCAACTATTTTATCCTCACCTCACCATTGATATTTATCTTTTTCTGACTTATTTTACTTAAATGATACCCTCAAGGTCTATGTTGGTACAGATGACAAGATTTCCTTTTTTTATGGGTGAATGATACTCATCTATATACATTTTCTTTATCCATTTATTAATAGACTCCGCTTCCTTGTCTGGCTATTACAAATAATACTGCAGTGAACATAGTGATACAGATATCTTTTTAAGTTAGTGTTTTGTTTCCAAGAGAAATATGCAGAAGTGGAAATGCTAGATCATTTGGTACTTTAAATTTTTGAGGAAATGCCATACTTTTTTCCATGATGGCTGCACCAATTTACATTACCACCAAACATGCAACAAGGGTTTCCTTTTCTCTACCACCTCGCCAACAAGGCAAAGTGTCTTTTGGTAATGGCCATTCTAACAAGTATGAGGTGATATCTCCTTGTGGTTTTCATTTGCATTTCCCTGATGTGAGCTACTTTTCATGTAGCTGCTGGCTATCTGAGTGTCCTCTTTGGATAAGTATTCAGAACCTCTGTCCATTTTTAATCATGTTTTGAGTTGTAGGAGATTTTCAGTATTTGGGATACCAATTCTTTATCATAAATGATTTGTAAATATTTTCATTTGGTAGGTTGCCTATTCATTTTGTTGAGTTTTTGTTTTGCTGTGCAAAAACTTTTTAGTTTGATGCAGTCCCATGTGTTTTGTTCTACTGTCAAATCCAAAAAATCACCATCACTGATATTAAAGAACTTAATGCTTTAAATCTTTTTAAAGTTTTATGGTTTCAGGTCAACTTAAGTCTTTAATCCATTTTATTTTTGCATGTGAAAGATAGTGGTCCAGTTTCATTCTTTTGCATGTGGAGGTCTGGTTTTCCCAACATCATTTAAGGATCTGTCCTTTTCCGATTGTATATTTTTGACTCCTTTGTTATAAATTAATTGGCCATACATGCAGTTTTATTTTGGGGCTCTCTGTTCCACTGATCTATGTGTCTATTTTTACAGCAATACACTGTCTTGATTACTGTTGCTTTGTAATATGATTTGAATTCAGACATGGTGATGCCTCCAACTTTTTTCTTAAAATTATTTTGGCTACTTTGGGATTTTGTGGTTCCATATAAATTTCTATTTCTTTGAAAAAATCTATTGGAATTTTGATAAGAATTACATTGTATCTGTAGACTGCTCTAGGTAGTATGGACATTTTAACAATATTTCAATTCCTAAGCATGGATATATCTTTCCATTTCTTTGTGTCTTCAATTTCCTTAACATTTTAGAAATTTAATGTACATGTCTTTCACCTTCTTGGTTAAATTTATTCCTAGCTAATTTACTTTGAGAAATGCAGTTGAATACAAGATTGTTTTTCTTAATTTCTCTGATAACGAATCTTTATGTATTGAGTTTGTATTCTGTAACTACAGAATTTTGGTGGAGTCTTTAGATTTTTCTCTAATATCAGATATTGTGAGTTTGTCAGTGAATGCAAAGGGCTTGTTGCTTGGGGTCAATCAGCCAATACATCAGCCCCATCAGTCTTTTGGTTTGAGCCAGTGGTTTTTATTATTTGCAGTAAGCGAGTCTGGGAGATAGTTCTCAAAGCACTCTTTGAGGGTTAGTGCAGGAAGCTTTTATTCAGTTTGTTAGGTGGACAGGGGTAGGGAGCTTGATATAGTAAGGAACATATACATTTGCTGTTAGGCACTTTGGCTCAGCTCTGCCTTCATAGCATATCAACATGCTAGTGCATACATCATGTGTTCGAAAAAATGGTGGAAAAATCCCATCCCTAAGAAGAGATCTTACAATTATGAGCTGAAAATAACTTGAGGGCAACTTGGGTCCTCATCTCCAATCCGGCTCAAACTGACTCATACAAAAGGGTAGCTGCAGATCACTTGACCATATATCTCCTTGGTAAGAGCTCCTTGTTTTGCAAAACAGATACCCTCTTTCCCAGCTTTTGTCCCCTCCCCCTTCTCCCTATGTATATAATGCTAGCCATGAAAGCAGCTTTCAGTGAGTTGTAATCTTTTGCTGGTTGTGGGGGTGGGTCTTGCCTCCTTGCTGATGGCTGTTGACTGATCCGTGTGGTGGTACTGAAGTCTGGGATGGCATGGCAATTTCTTAAAATAAGACAATAACATTTGCCTCATTGATTGACTTTTTTATGAACAACTTCTCTGTAGGATGTGGTGCTGTTTGATAGCATTCTACTTACAGTAGAACTTTTAAAATTGGAGTGAATCCTCTCAAACTCTGGTGCTACTTTATCAACTATATATATATTTATATAGTTATAATTATACTGTATATAGTTATATATAATCCAAATCTAAATAATCTATATATAATCTAACTAGTTATATAGTTATATATATATACTATATATATAGTATATATATATAGTATATGTACATATATATATACTATATATAGTTTTACAGTTTTTTTTATATATGTATACACACACACACACACACACACACACACACACATATATATATATATATATATAATCTAAAGCCTTTGTTGTCATTTCAACACTCTTTACAGCATCTTCACCGGGAGATTTCATTTAAGAAAGCATTCCTTCAGAATTCACTTCTGGTTCTTTTGCTGTTTCCACCACATCTGCCATTACTTCCTGTGCAGAAGTTTTGAACACCTTTAAGTAATCCACAAAGATTGGAATCCACTTCTTTCAAACTTTCATTGATATTTTAACCTTTTCCCATAAATCACAAATGTTCTTAATGACATTTAGAATGGTGAATCCTTTCTAGGTTTTTCAATTGACTTTGCCCAGATCCATCAGAGGAATCACTACCTATGGCAGCTCTAGCCTAACACAATGTAACTCTTAAATAAGATTGGAAGTCAATTATTCCTTGATTCATGCACTGCAGGATGGATGTTATATTAGGCATGAAAACAACATTAATTATGTTGTTCATCTCCATCAAAGCCCTTGGGTGACCAGGTGCATTGTCAATGAGCAGTAATATTTTGAAAGAAACCTTTTAACTAAGCAGTAGATCTTAACAGTAACCTTAAAATATTCAGTAAACCGTGTTGTAAAGAAATGTGCTGTCATCCAGGTTTTGTTTTATTTATAGGGAATTAGCAAAGTAGATCTAGAATAATTCTTTAAGGGACATATAGGATTTTCAGAATGGCAAATAAGCAGCATTGGCTTCAACTTAAAGTCATCAGCTGCATTAATTTCTAACAGAGTCAGTCTGTCCTTTGGCATTTTGAAGCCATGCACTGACTTCTCCTCTCCAGCTATGAAAGGCCTAGATGGCATCTTCTAATGGAAAGAGGTCTCGTCTACATTGAAACTGCTGTTGAGCCACCTTCATTGCTTATCTCAATTATATTTTCTGGCTAACTTACTGCAGCTTCTACATCAGCACTTGCAGCTTCATGTTGCATTTTTACATTTTGGAGATGACTTCCTAAAACTCATGAACCAACCTCTACCAGTTTCAAACTTCTCTTCAAATGTCTCTTCGGTAGCTTCCTCATTTCTCTCAGACTTCATAGAATTGAAGAGAGTTAGAGCCTTCCTCTGAATTAGGCTTTGGTTTAAGGGAATGTTGTAGCTGACTTTATCTTCTAACCAGACCACTAAAACTTTCTCCATATCAGCAATAATGTTGTTTTACATTAATTGTCATGTGTTCACTGGGATAGCACTTTTAATTTATTTCAAGAACTTTTTTAAGATTTTATTTATTTATTTGACAGAGAGAGACAGAGATCACAAGCAGGCAGAGAGGGAGGAGGAAGCAGGCTCCCTGCTCGGCAGGTTGCAGGGCTCAATCCCAAGACCCTGAGATCACGACCTGAGCTGAAGGTAGAGGTTTTAACCCACTGAGCCACCCAGGCACCCCAAGAACTTTTCTATTGTGTGCACAAGTTGGCCAACTATTAGACTGAAAGCTAAGCCTCTTGTGCAAGTCTGAAATTTCAGCATGTCTTTCTTACTAAACTTATTTCTGACTTTTGATCTAGGGGAGATATATGCAACTCTTCCTCTCAGTTGAATATTTAGAGTCCATTGTAAGGTTATTAATTGGCCTGATTTCAAAATTACTGTGTTTTGGGGCATAGGAAAGCCTGAGGAGGGGGAGAGAGATGGAGCTGCCAATTGATGGAGCAGTCAGGATATGTACATTTGATCATTCCCACATTTTATATGGGTGGAGTTTGTGGTGCCCCCAAACTATAGTAACATCAAAGACCACTGATCGTTGCTCACCATAACAAACATAATAATGAAAAAATTTTAAATGCTGTGAGAATTACCAAAATGGGACAGACACAAAGTGAGAAAATGTTATTGGAAAAAGAGTGCTGCCAGACTTGGTTCATGTAGGAGTGGCACAAACCTTCAATGTATAAAAAATGCAACATCTATGAAGCACTTTAGCGTGAAATACAATAAAAAGGGATATGCCTTTAGGTCATCTGCAAATAATGACAATACTTCCTTCCAAATTTGGATTCCTTGTATTTCTTTTTCTTGCCTCACTTCTCTGGCTAAGACTTCTAGTACCATGTTGAATAAAAGGGGTAAGAGTAAGCATTCTTTTCTTGTTCCTGATCTTAGAGAAAAAGCTTTCAGCTTTTCATGATTAACTATGATATTAGTTGTGGGGTTGTCATATAGGACCTTTATTATGTTGAGATATGTTCCCTCTATACACACTTTGTTGAGAGTTTTTATCATAAGTGGATGTTGAATTTTATCACACGATTTTTTGCATCTATTGAGAGGATATCCTTTTTTTTTTTTAAAAATTTATTTATTTATTTATTTATTTATTTATTTATTTATTTATTTATTTATTTATTTATTTGACACAGAAAGAGAGAGAGATTACAAGTAGGCAGAGAGGCAGGCAGAGAGACAGGGAGAGGAGGAAGCAGGCTCCCTGCTGAGCAGAGAGCCCAATGCGGGCCTCGATCCCAGGACGCTGAGATCATGACCTGAGCCGAAAGCAGAGGCTTTAACCCACTGAGCCACCCAGGCGCCCGAGAGGATATCCTTTTTAATCCATTTTGTAAATGTGTACCAGTTTGATTTTGTGGATGTTGGAGTGTCCTTTTATCACTGGAATTAACCCCATTTATCATGGTGTGTGATCACCATGTTATAATCTGTGGTTGAATTCAGTTAGATAATTTGTTGAAGATTTTTGCATGTTCATTATGGATACTAGTCTGTAATTTTCCTGTGCTGTTCTTGTTGAATTTTCATATCAGGCTAATATTGGTCTTGTGAAAGGAGTTTGAAAGTGTTTCCTCTTCTATTTTTTAGGATCGTATAAGATTGGTATTCCTTTTAAAATGTGTGGTAGCATCTACCGGTGAAGTCATCTGGTCCTGGACTTTTGGGATGTTTTCTGTTACGGACTCAATCTCGTTATTAATCATTGGTCTGTTCAGGTTTTCTGTTTCTTCATGATTTATTCTTAGTACATTGTATGTTTCTAGGAATTTGTCCATTTTTTTTCCTAGGTTCATAGGAATCTTAACTAAAGACACAGTGGATAAATCATTTGAGAAAGGATGAAATGAGACACAGAATCAACTATCACCTTATCTAAAGGCCTTTTCCACCTTAACTGCTTTTCACATTTGCTATATCTCTTAACTTACATGATAAAATAGCAATGTTTTCTGTTTAGCAGTACATCTCACACATCTTTACACATCTGAAACAACTTTTTATACACAATTGTCATTTCATAAATACTTGGTTACTTCTGAAATGTATAGTATTCTCACATGTGTCTGAGATTCTTGAAATATCTAAAATTTTTAGAAATATTTGAATGGTAGATGCCCAGTAATTATTTGTTGGATAAATACATGAATGAAGAAAGAATAAGTGCATATACTTACATAATTATGTGCTATTCTACATGGTTTACATGTTACTCTTAGTGTTACATGTTACTCTTTTATTTTTTTTTTATTTTATTTTTAAAGATTTTATTTTATTAATTTCACAGAGGGAGAGAGATCACAAGGAGGCAGAGAGGCAGGCAGAGAGAGGGGGAAGCAGGCTCCCCGCTGAGCAGGGAGCCCGATGCGGGCCTCAATCCCAGGACCCTGAGATCATGACCTGAGCCGAAAGCAGAGGCATTAACCCACTGAGCCACCCAGGCGCCCACATGTTACTCTTTTAATATCATAAACTGTGACCTAGGTAAATGTATGTCCCTGTGTTACAGATGATACAAACTGAGTTTCCACACTTTAGTAAATCAGAACCAATATTCAAACCTAGGCACCCTGACACAAGTCATTTCTCTTAACCATTACACTATGAAATAAGCTCAATAAATGAATAACTGGAACTACATAGTATAACGTCTATCAGTCATTTTTCAGTGAAATTTTTAGCTTTGATTTTCAAATCAGTTTGACTATTTAATGTTGCATTGTAACACCTTAATGGAATTTGGATAAAATACACATTAATAATAAAAGGTGAACCCTCTCATTGAGTCCTGCATCATTTTATAAACTTATAAGTGTGATTTCTTCAATTTGAGGGGTCCTCTCTTATGAGTACTATCTGGACAATGCAAACACTCTGCCAGTTTTAATATTAGTAGCACTACAAGGAAGAGAAAAGGCAACAGTTGAAAAATCACATCATTATGGATGCAATTTCCTCAACATTTCTTAAATGTACCTAACCAAGGATTGATAGCCCATTTAATGAGCAATCTGTTCTTATGCTGAATGTGCATGATGCTATTATATGAAATGGAAACAACTGGAAATGTGTCAGAAATGCACTTTACAACATTAGTTGAAAATGCCATTGATCAGTCACACACTGTGTCTGACCCCAAGAATTACCTCTGCAGTGAGCAAAACAAATGACATGTAAAAGTTTCAAGTAATATCCATGTCTAAAAAATGTTCTTTCACAGAAGAAAATGTCAATGTATCTTTGAAGCAGTATGCCAATATAACGTCTCCTGATGCATAAAGGAAAGCAACCATTTTGGTAAACTGTGTTGTCTTACCACTTGGATATGTCAGGCACTCATTTGGTAAACTGTTGCATGTGTTTTCTTCTTATAACAATAATTTATATCTGGTTTCCTCTACACTGCAACTTATTTACTGGAAATTTATTAAGAAATCATTATTGACTGGTAAAACATAGAGGAGAAACACAGGTCATTAAATGGTTTTATGGAATGCCATAGACTGGGGGGAGGAAGGAACATAAAATGAATATGTGTTTACCTTGAGTGGATCCCAGATGATTCCTCTTAGATTCCCTTTTCCACATCAACAAGTAATAACTGATAGATCTGACTGATTAAATTTAGTAAAAGGGGCCATCACAGCAGCTGGAAGCAGAGAATCAAATCATAATCATTTGGTTGAAATAAGAATTGGCAAACTCAGAGGTCTTAACTGTTGACTTTGCTTTATTCTCCTCTACCCCCCAATGGGGGATAAGTGAGGATAGAGGTGTTAATTGAGCCAAAAGCATTCATAAAACTACCAGGGGGAAGGATGGCAAAATTTTCCTAAAGCATGAAGATGATTAGCTAATTTGGAGAGGGAATTGAAGGAGTTTAGGATTATGTCCTTGGCTGATCAGAACAAGTAACATGACCTTGTTCCTACCCTATAAGTGAATTGGTAATTTCAGAGAAGAAAAAAAAACAACACAGAAAAAGATAGAATGATTTGAAGTACTAAATGTTTCAAATTATAGACAAGCAAAACAGACTTAAAATAATAATTTAAAATTACCTTTAAAGGGGCGCCTGTTTGGCTCAGTGGGTTAAAGCCTCTGCCTTCGGCTCAGGTCATGATCTCAGGGTCCTGGGATAAAGCCCCACATCAGGCTTTCTGCTCAGCAGGGAGCCTGCTTCCCCCTCTCTCTGTCTGCCTCTCTGCCTACTTGTGATCTCTCTCTCTCTCTCTCTCTCTCTCTCTGTCAAGTAAATAAATAAAATCTTTTTAAAAAATAAATAAAAATAAAATTACCTTTAAATATGTAAAATAGTATCCGAGAATTTATATTCAAAATTTAAAACTTTGAGTACCCAGAGGCAATTTCATTTAACCATACGTTATTGGTTATCCTGATGGTAGTGACCATATTTCAAAAAGATATGTAATAGAGCTCTTTCATAATATTTTTGTCCATTATCTTTGACTCCTGCTATGAAAGTTGAGGGTGTAATTCTTTGACACTTTGCCTCTTGCCCACTCAACCAAAATCTTAAATCACTTTTAGTGTTTCAGTTGATTAGTTTGTAAATGAAAATGACAATGACACATACTCTTATTTCTAGTTTAATCTACTTTAGACATTCTTTTTTATTTAATTGAAGTTTCATTGACCATGTCATATTTTAGGTATTCAACACAGTGACTTAACAATTCTATACATTACCCAAATGCTCACCACGCTTAGTTACCATCTGTCACCATACAACATTGCAATATTTTTGACTCTGTTCCCTGTGATGTACTTTTCATCTCCATGACTTAAATCTAGAAGTAACTCTTAAGTCCATTTCACCTATGTCATTCATCCCACTACCCTCTTCCCTTTGGCAACCACAAGTTTCTCTGTAATTATGAGTCTTTTATTCCTTGTTTTGCTTTTTAGATTCCATGTTTAAGTGAATCATATATTTCTTTCCCTGACTTCTCTTAGGATAATACCCTCTAAATCTTTCCATGTTATCATGAATTACAAGATTTTATTTTTTTATGGCTAAGATTGTGTGTGAGTGATATATCACATCTTTATCCATCCATCTATCCATGGACACTTCAGTAGCTTCTATAGCTTGGCTATAAAAAAAATGTGCTGCAGTAAATATAAGGGTACATATATCTTTTTGAATTAGCATTTCTATTTTGAGTGAATACCCAGGAGTAGAATTACTAGACTGTATGGCAGTTCTACTTTTAAATTTTTGAGGTACCTCCAAACTGTTTTCCACAGTGGTTGCCCCAGTTTACATTTCTACCAACTGTACACAAAGGTTCCCTTTTCTCCACATCCTTGCCACCACTTGCTGTTTCATGTTTCTCAGACAGTAGCCTTCTGACTGGTATGAGATAGTATGTCATTGCAGTTTTGACTTGTATTCCCTGATAAGTAGTGATGAGCATCTTTTTCATGTGTCTGTTGGCAATCTGCATGTTGTTTTTGAAAAATGTTCATATCTTTTGCCCATTTTTGATTCTATTATTTTGTGTTACAGCTCATATTTTTGGATATTAATCCTTTGTTAAATGTATTATTTGTGAATATATTCCCCCATTTAGTAGGTTGCCTTTCCATCTTCTTGATGCTTTTCTTCACTGTGCAAAAGCTTTCTAATTTGATGTAGTCCCAATACTTTTTCCTTTGGTTTCTCTTGCCTCAGGATACATATATAGAAAAGTGTTACCAAGGATGATATCCAAAAGATGACTGCCTATATTTTCTTTTAGGAGTTCAATGGTTTCTGGTCTTTAATCCACTTTGAGCTTTATTTTGTATATGGTATTTAAAAAAATAGGCCAGTTTCATTTTTTTGCATATAGCTATTTGTTATCCCAACAGCATTTACTGAAGATTCTTTCCCCCATTAAACGTTCTTGCTTCCTTTGTCATAATTTAATTGACCATATCAGTGTGGGTTTATTTCTGGGCTCTCTATCCTGTCCCACTGGTCTATGCACTTGTCCTGGTACCATACCATTTTGGTTACTATAAATTTGTAGCATATCTTGAAATCTAGTATTACAACACCTCCAGTTACATTTTCAAGATCACTTCGGCTATTTGAACCTTCTGTATATTCATACAAATTTTAGGATTATTCTAGATTAGTGAAAAATATTGTTGGTATTTTGATGGGGATTGCATTGAATCAGTAGGTTGTTTTGGGTAATATGGCCATTTTAACCATATTTTTGCAATCCATGAGCATGATATACCTTTCCATTTGTGTCCTATTCAATTTCTTTCACCATCATCTTATATTTTTCAAAGCACAGCTATTTCCTTGGTTAAATTTACTCCTAGGCACTTTATTCTTTCTGATGCATTTGTAAATGAGATTGTTTTCTTAATTTCTCTTTCTTCTACTTTACTGTTAGTTTATCGAAATGCAATGGATTTTTATATATTGACTTTTGTATCCTGAAGCTTTACTGAATTCGTTTATTCTAATAGTTTTCTGGGGGAAACTTTAGGGTTTCCTATATATAGTCTCATGTCATCAGCAAATAGTGGAAGTTTTCTTCCTTGCTAATTTGGATGCCTTTTATTTCTTGTCTGACTACTGCAGATAGGACTTCCAGTATTATGTTGAATAAAAGTGCTGAGAGTGGACATCTTTGTCTTGTTTTTGATCTTATAAGAGCTTTCAGCTTTTCACCATTAAGTATGATGTTAGCCAATATTAGCATTTGTATGTATGACCTTAATATGTTGAAACATGTTTCCGCTAAACCCAGTTAGTGGAGAGATTTTAATCATGAACTGATGTTGGGTTTTACAAATGCTTTTTCTGCATCTATTGAGATGATGATATGGTTTTATCCTTTATTTTGTTAATGTGGTATATTGATTTATAGATACTGAGCCATCCTTTATCTCCAGAATAAATCCTCCTTGATCGTGGTGAATGATCCTTCTAATGCATTGTCAAATTTGGTTTGCTAATATTTTGTTAAAGATTTTTGCTTCTAAATTCATCAGGGATATTGGCTTGTAGTTTTCTTCTTGTTGGGTTTTTGGTTTCGCTATTAGATTAATGCTGGTCTCATAGAATTTGGATGTATACCTTTCTCTTCTATTTTTGGAGTAGTTTGAGAAAGATAGGTATTAACTCTTAAATGTTTGGCAGTAGTCACATGTGGAGCCATCTGATACTGGGAGTTTTTAAATTATCAATTCAATTTTACCACTAGTAATTGGTCTGTTCAGATTTTCTATTTCTCCCTAATTCTATCTTGGAAGATTGTATGTTTCTAAGAATTTATCCATTTCTTCTAAGATGTCCAATTTGTTGTTATACAATTTTTCATAGTGGTCTATTAAAATCCTATATATTTCTGTGGTTTTCTGATTTTGAGTCCTCTTTTATCTTGACGAGTCTGGCAAAATGCTTATCGATTTTGAGTATCTTTCAAAGAACCAGCTCTTGGTTTCATTACTCTTTTGTGTTTTGGGGTTTTCTTTTTAGTCCGTATTTCATTTATTCCTGCTTTGACCTTTATTATTTCCTTCTATTATCTTTGGGCTTTGTTCTTTTTCTAGTTCTTCTAGGGATAAGGTCAGATTGTTTATTTGAAATTTTTGTTGCTTGAAGTATGCCTGTATCATCATAAACTTCCATCTTAGAACTTTCCCTGTGTCCCAAAGATGTTAGGTCATTGTTTCTATTTTCATTGTTCTCTATGTATTTTTTTAAATTTCCTCTTGGATTTCTATAATCCATTGATTATTTAGTTGAACGTTTAGCCTGTTTTTTTCCCCTTTTGTTCTTGAAACATCTAGTTTCATATTGTTGTGGTCAGAAAAGATACTTGATACATTTCAATTGTAAATTTATTGAGACTGGTAAATTTATTGAGATTGGCCTACTATGTGATTCATCTTGGAGAATGTTCCCTGTGCATGTAAAGAATGTATTGTTTCTGGATGGAATGTTCTGTATGTAACTGTTAAGTCCATCTGGGCTAATGTTGCATTCAAAGCCACTGCTTCCTTACTGATTTACTGTCTGATCTATCCATTGATGTAAGTGGGGTATTAAGGTCTACCATTATTGTATTACTGTCAATATCTCCCTTTGTCTTTAATATTTGCTTTATATATTTAGATCCTCCTATGTTATGTGCATAGATATTTACAATTGCTATAACCTCTTCTTGGGTTGATCCCTTGTAGGATAGCTAGAACTGAAGTGGGTGTAGGGTGGAGGGGTCCTAGGGTGCTTTGAACAGGGGGTACCATA
This sequence comes from Ailurus styani, assembly GCA_002007465.1. Classification (NCBI taxonomy): domain Eukaryota; kingdom Metazoa; phylum Chordata; class Mammalia; order Carnivora; family Ailuridae; genus Ailurus; species Ailurus styani. Next base: position 113,604 of record LNAC01000902.1, read on the forward strand.
GGAGGATGGCTGGAACTGAGACACCATATAATGGGGATATCTTAGGGTACTCTGTACATGGAGGCCCTGGCAGGACAGTCGGAACTGGAGCAGGTGTAAGCCAGGATATCTTAGGGTGCTCTCTGCAGGGTTATCCTGGCTAGTCATGTGGAGCTAAAGTGAATGCAAGTATCCCAGTGTGCTTTTTGCCTATGCCACCTTGGTGTGACAGAGCTGAAGCTGTAATGGGCACTGTTTGGAGATATCCTAGTGTGTGCCATACTGGAGCCCCCTTGGGGATGGGCATAGGTAGGATTTGGTTGGGGATGTTTCCTTAGATGCTTGGGGAAGTATAAACAATGCCACTTACTAGCACCTCCTATCCTAGAAGAATGTTCCAGCAGTTTTCCTGTCATTTGGCAGACATTCTAGAATTAGTTCATTTCCAGTCTAGATGCTCTTTAAACCAGAGCTTTTTTCCCTGTGCCCCAAGGGAGGAAAGCCTATTCTGATCTGTGTCGGTGCTGTGCTTCTCTACTGTCGTTGTCAGTGTCAAGAGTGGAGTTCCTGTCATTACCATGTGTCTTATCTGACCTGCTGTTCTCTGTGGTCCCTCTGTCCTTAGTTGCAGAGAAGCTATTCAGTCAGCCCTTCTTCAGAAGAAATTGCTCTATATGTGAGAGTACAGTGTATCCATGGTGAAGGTGAGTTTAGGGTTTTCCTATGCCACCATTTTGGACCCCTCCCTCTCATTTTCCTCTTAATCACTTACTGGGTATGAGCTCCACATCTCATTGTAACTCCCACTTCATTTTCAACATTTGTAGTTCCCTATATTTTTATCAGGGGAAGTACTTTTTTCTTTAAAAGCAATTATTTAGTTCTTGGTCCATGGATAGTTGTGAAAGTTGAAAACAAGAATTTCCATGAATCTATTTTTCATTGCGAAATATAAAGAAGAGGTTAAAACTCTTCCATGAATTTCCATGAAAATTTTTCATTGCAAAATATACAGAAGAGGTTAAAACTCTTCACTCTTTATTAGCTTCTCTAAGGTCCAGTGTTAGGAGAAGAATGACACTAAAAATGTTTCTAACATCAAGGACAAACTATATTTTCTTATATTCCATTAACTGTTCCAAATAACAACACAGTTTACTTTGGTTCATATGGACACCTTGATTTTCCATTACTTGCATTTGGTTTGTTGTTGTCGCCATTTGTTTAGTTTTCCTAAGTTTTCTAACTTTCAGTGATTTTGTCTGGTGATGAAAAAATAATTCATTGTATATATAACTATCTCCCAGCTTTTTCTTTTGCACTCAGTAGCTTGTTCACTAGCCAATGTCTTTTTTCAAATAACAATTCTGGAGCCACTGACGTTTCAATCCTAATATAACTACTTTACAAGTGCTATGGAATGAACCTACCCCACACAAATTCGAATGTTGAAAGCTATTCCCCCAATGTGATGGTAATTGGAAGTTGGGCCTTTGGAAATTGATCAGGTCTACCCTCATAAATTAGATTAGTCTTCTTTTAAGAGAGACCCCAGAGAGCCTCTTACCTATTCTGTCACACAAGTTTTACAATGAAAAGATGGCTGTCAATAAATCAGGAAGTGGTCTCTCACCAGACTCTGAATCTGCTGGTACCTTAATTTTGGACTTCCGAGACTCCAGAACTGTGGGAAACAAATATTTGTTGTTTATAAACCACTCGGTCTATGGTATTCCCTCTAGTAGCCCAAATGATGTAGGACACATAGCCTGCTACACAGCCATCATTCCAGGGTTTCGTTTCCTTGATCTCTTCAGTCATGGCCACTATTTGTGGAATTCCATGGTCTCTGTTCTCACTTGTGTTTTACCTCTGTATTGAGTAAGTGTGAAACTGTGCACAAGGATAACTGTTTAAGATGCTCTCATTTATGAAGATGTATTTATTTTGCATCTATAATTGGACAATTTGCCTCAGTGAGAATTCTAGGTTGAATATCATTTTCTCTTTAAAATTTGAGGTTATTGTGCTTTTATCTTCTACAGTCCAAAGTTGATTAAAAAAATATATACAGGTCTTAATCTTTTATGGAGCTGACCTGTTATTCTCTTCAGTCTTGAAGTATTTGAGAACGTCTCTTGATTCCTAAAACATTGCAAATTATGCAGGCCTTTTAAAATTTCTCCTGAACACCAATTTGTAAATACCTTTCATTTAAATCCTTCATTAGGAGTGGCAACATATCTCTTCCTCCAGTTCCTCTTCTTGGTCTTTGTGTTCTTTTTTCAAATTCTAATTGAAGTATAATAGACACATGAAGTACATAAATCAATAACTAGACTATTCAGTGAGTGATCCCAAAGTAAACACATTCTAGTATCTTGATCATCCAAGTCAAAAAATAAAATTGTAAACAAGGACATTCCCTTGTGATGACTTCTAATTATATTTCTCATCCTATAAAATTTTAATCTCTTTCCAATTTCTAAAACCAAAAAAAAAGGGCACCTGGCTGGTTCAGTCAGTAGAGTATGTGACTCTTGATCTTGGGATTGTGAGTTCGAGCCCCACTTTGGGGGGGATGATTTAAAAGTAAAATCTCAAAAATGCCTGTTTTAACTTTATGAATAGAAATTGTGCAATATTTATACCTATGTTTCACTTGAACATTAGTTTTGAGATCAAACTGTGTTGAATACAGTGGTGGTTCCCTTATTTTGAGTCCTATTGATATTAGAATATCCAGTTACATTAATTTTCATTTTCCCATTATTTGATTAGTTTTTAAACCTTGCTGAATATTTGGATGCCAGGTTTTGGTAATTCCTTGTTCATAGTTTGTCAGTTTTCTATTAGGTTGTGTGTCTTTTCAATACTGATACATAGCAGTTATTTTTATATTCTGGATATAGACTATTTATGGGTTCTATTTGTTGAAATATTTTCTTTGTAGTTTTTTTATGCCTTTACTGGGCCACTTCATAAACTAATATTATCCAACTCACTGGTTTTTTTTTAATTTTTTATTTTTTTATTCAAGGCTTTTGTGTACTATTACCCCATAAAGTTTTGTGGTTTTTTTTTTACTGTATTCTAAAGACTTTAATGTTATACTTTTTATCAAATCAACACGAAATGGACTTTTGTTTATGGCATGAGATTAAAGGTTAAGTTTCATTTATTTNTATTTTTTTATTCAAGGCTTTTGTGTACTATTACCCCATAAAGTTTTGTGTTTTTTTTTACTGTATTCTAAAGACTTTAATGTTATACTTTTTATTAAATCAACACGAAATGGACTTTTGTTTATGGCATGAGATTAAAGGTTAAGTTTCATTTATTTTATGGGAGTCCAATTCATCCAGAACCTTTTATTGAAAACATCTTTCCTTTAATATTATCCAATATCATTCTTGTCATAAATCAAGTATCCACATATGTGTGGATCTATTCTATACCATTGGCCTTTATGATAGTCTTCCAATTTCATTCTGTATTCATTCAAGTAGCTTTAAAATATTTCCTGGTATCTGTGAGAGACTAAATCATTACTCCTTGTTATTCTTCAAAAGTGTCTTAGATATACTTTGCCCTTTGTGTTTTGACATTTTAGAATGATTTTGTCAAAGTCTATGATAAAAAACTACTAGCATTTTAAATCACACTGCATTAGACCATAAATCAATTTGGAGAAGTTTGGTATCTTTACAATTCTAAGTCTTTTAGTATTTCAACATTGTGTAGTCCTCCACTAATCTGGGTCTTCCTTAAGGCTCCTAATAATGTTTTATGGCTATTGTAAAGGATTTCCAAATACTTCCTTAGATTTGATCCTAGGCTTTTGATGACTTTCAGTGATAGAGCAATTATATTTAAATTTTATTGTCTGGATTATAGCTTTCAGACATAATAGAGACCTAATTTACCTTCCAACTTTAACAACTAGGGACTAGAAAAAATCTGAAACAATTATTTCAGACAACAGAAATAGGCAATGCAAGACTGAGAGGTCTTAGATGAGGAATATGAAGAAGACAGGCCATGCAATTATTTCTACTTGCTACTTGGGAGTAATGGTTGAGAAGATTCTGGGATGTAGTACCTTATTAACACCATGTAGTGTTGCTGAGTTGAAGAGATTGAGGTAGGAATTTAAGGAGGCCAAGGTAGCTATAATTTGTAGGGCAGAATACTAGAAAGATGTGGCCTAGAGTGTCCGGAGATTTGTGAAGGGAATTCTGAATTCCTAAGTACCTATTTCAATATGTGAATTACCTGATACTAGAGAAGGAACTACTGGAAAGCAGTAGGTAACAATTCCTGAAGCTCACATAAGGCTTAGAATAATTTGTGTCCTATTAGCCAGAGTGGAAAAACCTTATAAGCCATAGATATTGGATAGAATTCTAAGAAGGTTGTCTTCTCACCAGGGGACTGAAGTGGCCCTATATTAGAAGATGTCATAAGCCTGCCATCACTAAGAATGTATGTAAAACCCAAAAAGACAAAACTGACAAGTAACTTATTACCAGAACAAAGTCTGACAACCAACAATGTAAAAATCAGAATATACAACATCCTATCAAAATTTACCAGGTATGCAAAGAATCAGGAAAATACGGCCCATAAATAAGGAGGAAAAAATCAATATAAACAGGCCCAGAAATGAGATGACGGAATTAGTAGCTGCTATAAATATATTCCATATATTTAAGGAGGTAGAGGAAATTGTGAACAAATTAGAGAAACATTTGATACAAATTTTGCTAATAGGTTATATGTAAAAATTTTAATTTTATATAGTGATACTGATTGGAAGGCACAGACATGAATAGGTCATAAACCCCTTCAAAAAAAGGACTTGCTGCCCACTTGTAAAGGGCATAGTTAAGTGACTAATTCTAGTTATCAGTTTTCTCTGGATCTGCCTCAGAATTTGATCTGAGATCACACTCTTAGCAGAGTGGCCCCTGGCCAATGACTAAGCAAGAAGACAGTGACCAAAGTCACACTGATCTTCAGTAGCCCCTGAACTACTGAGCCAAAGCAGTGATACAGGGCCTATCCATTTTCCCTAATGGGGAGGGATCTCATGTCAAGCAGGAGAAGGAAAATAATCTTGATTCAAATGTGTATTTAAACAACTGAGTTGGTTCAATTTATGGGAGTTAATTGAAATAAAATGTGGTTGTGGTACTGTCCCACTCGGGTATCCTTGAAAAACACCACTGATGGAAAATTCTGATGGCCAGAACTTTTGGCAGTATACCTGATTGCCCACTTTTATATGGGAAGAGAAGTGATATTTAGATTTATTAATATTAAGGAGAAGAAACTAATGGTTTGGTGAGGGGCTTGGTCAGGAGGGTTGGAAGACTGAGGGCAAGAAGTTCTTAGGTGGAGGAATCTGGATGGACCTTTGAGAGAGCATAGTGGGAATTTCAATGTATTTCATACTAATGCCTATCAGAGGGCATTCATCATGGAACAGACGCTGAACATCTAAGTATCCTGGACTCCATTATTGTGCAGTAGAGTCACTGCACAATGTGAATAGAGTCACTGTGGTGGTTCCTATTCACCAAATCTATCTATTGCTTTCACCAACTATTCAGCCTTCTGGACAGACACACCAGCACCTTGTTACATGCATTATCCTTGTGACCTGCATCATCCTTGGAATAATAGGTCCACCAGCTACTTGGTGGCAAGGCAACATGGTAGACTTGTTTTAACTCAATTAATTTTGACTAGAAACTTTGCAAAACGTCTGTACATTTTGCTTTTCCTTCCTGCAAACCTTCAGCAAGTGCCACTATTAAAGTGCTTATCAATTGTTGATACAGTACCAATGGATCATATGCAACCTTTAATCAGACCAAAAAAATCCATCTCGGCAATTGGTCCATGACCATGATGTCCACTGGTCCTGTCCCACACTATCTAGAAGCTGTTGACCTGTTGGAATGATGGATCCGTTGATGGCATAGCTTAGGTGACAGTTTGGAGAGGTTATCCTGTGAAGACTGACACCTTCTTCAAGGATATAGTGTACTTCCTAAATCAATAATCATGTGAGGTTAAGCCCCCAACAGAAAGACTACATAGACCCCAAAACGAAGAGGTGGAAACAATAACAGACCTCACTTACCATCACTTCTAGTAACTCAATTGGGGAATTTCTTTCCTCCATGGCTCTGTACTTTTCAGGTTTAGAGGTCCTGCTTTCTCAAAGGGAAACACTTTCAGGAGACCCAGCAAGGTTTCCATTGAATTTAAACCTGCCACCTGGGTACTTGGAGCAACTTGGGTTAAGAAAACAGAAAGCAGGAACAGGAATTGTCACCCGGTGAGGGTAATTGACCCTGACGAGAAAGAGAAGCTGTAGAACTAATGTTACACATGAAGGTAGAGAGGAATGTGTTGGGAACCAAATGATCCAACTGGGTATTTCTTCGTACTCAATTGCTTAATGGTAAATGGGCAAGTGAAACAGCCATGTCTTAAAGTTATGGTGTGGAGGCTCAAACCCTTTACAAATGATAATCTGTTTTATTGTGCCAAGTAGGCCACTTGGATGGGAAAAGGTACAAACTGAGAGTTGAAAGGCATCTAAAATGGATAATAGGGGAGTCTGAAGATGGAAAGCAGTTGTGCCTTCAAGACCTAAAGGATGATGAAAATTATAACTAACATTTTATAAGTTTCCTTTGGGAAACGAAGTCCACCAGTAACTTCTCTCAGGACTTATATTACTAAAATGAATCTGAGTGGTGCAAGGCATCACTATAGTGGATGCTGCTCCATTACCTTTCAGTACTAAAGGATCAATTTCCCAGGCTGTTGTTGGAAGTATTGCCAGCTCTTGACCCTCACTTATCAACCATCTCTAGGAATTACTCTCAAATGAAGAGAGTCTCATCGTCATCCAAGGTCAGGATCTCCCAGGCACCCTGCATCCAATGATTTGTTGAGTTATAAGACCCTGTTTTCTTGCCCAAATGAGGGACAGAGCCTGATGTTATACAATGACTTTACTTGGAGTCCACTGATACCCTTGTATCAGAAGCCGTGTTTCTCTGCCCAAACCTGCATTTTTCCCTTCCATCCTCAGATGTTCATCTGAAGAGTACTCCCTAAGAAAGCTCCAAAATACCTAATCTTGGCTTCAGTCTACTTCCTGGGAAAACCAAACTATAATTCCACGTCACTGCAGTCAACTTCATCTTTCATAAACTTCTAGAAACTCTATTCCAGAAATTCATCAAAGGCTCCTACCCTTGGAGATCATCTGCTTCTACTTTCCCCATTGTATATTTTTGGCTATGTTGTCATAAATTAATTGGAGATTTATGCTTAGGTTTATCTCTGGGCTCTCTGTTTCGTTGATCAGTACCATACTGTTTTGATTACTGTAGCTTTGTAGTATAGTTTGAAATCAAGAAGCATGATGCCTTTAGCTTTGTTCTTTCTCAAGATTGCTTTGGCTACTTGGGGTCTTTTGTTGTTCCATAAAAATTTTAGGATTGCTTATTTTATTTCTGAAAAATACTGGAATTTTAATATGGATTACATGGAATTTGTGGATTGCTTTACATAGTATGAAGATTTTAACATTATTCTTCCAGTTCATGAGCGTGGAATATTTTTCCATTTACTCGTATTATCTTTAATTTATTTCATTAATGTTTTGGAGTTTTCAGTCTTTCACTTCCTTGGTTAAATTTATTCCTAGGTATTTTATTCTTTTGGATGTATTTGTAAGTGGGATTATTTTCTCTTTCTGCTAGTGTGCTATTAGTGTACTGTGTATATCGATTTTGTTTTTTTTGTTTTTTGTTTTTTTTTTTTTTTAAAGATTTTATTTATTTATTTCACAGAGGGAGAGAGATCACAAGGAGGCAGAGAGGCAGGCAGAGAGAGAGAGGGGGAAGCAGGCTCCCCGCTGAGCAGGGAGCCCGATGCGGGCCTCGATCCCAGGACCCTGAGATCATGACCTGAGCTGAAAGCAGAGGCTTTAACCCACTGAGCCACCCAGGCGCCCTGTGTATATCGATTTTGTATCCTAAAATTTTATTGAAGTCATTGATTATTTGTGATGGTTTTTAGCTGGAGTTCTTAGGATCTTTTATGCAACATCATGTCATCTGCAAATAGTGACAATTTTCTTCCTTTCTAATTTGGATGCATTTTATTTCTTGCCTAATGCTCTGGCTAGGACCTCTAATACTATGCTGAATAAAAGTGGGGATTGTGGACATCTTTGTCTTGTTTCTGATCTTAAAGCTGAATGCTGAGTATAGTGTTCTCTGTGATCTTGTCATATATAACCTTTATTATAGAGGTATATTCCCTCTTTACCCACTATGTTGAGTTTATAGCAGAAATGGATGTTGTATTTTTTTCTGTGTCTATTGTCATGACTTTTATCCTTTTGTTAATGCAGTATGTCATTTTGATGGGCAGATAATGTACCATCCTTGCAGCTGAAATAAGTCCATCTTAATCATAGTATATAATCCTTTTAATGTATTGTTGAATTCAGTTTGCTAATACTTTGTCAAGGATTTTGCATCTGTGTTCTCAGGGATATTGGCCTGTAATTTTTTCTTGTGTCCTCCTATGGTTTTATTATGAGGGTATTGCTGGACTTGCAAAAAAAAAAAAAATTGAGAAGTGGTTCCCTTCTCTTGTATCTTTGTTTTCCCCACAGTTTAAGAAGATTGTATTACTTCTTGATTGAATGTTTGGTAGGTTTCACCAAATTAGCTTTTAGTTAACCTTCATTTTATTGTTTTTTATAAAGGGGTATATATTTATTGAACCAGATCTTTCAGTGTAAAAAGAAAAAAATTAAGCTTAGTCCACAGACTGATAATTCTATACTGAAACATTCGACAATTTTATGGGAATTTAGATCAGTGATTAAAATTTAAGCAAAATTTAAAAAAAAAACTCAAGCCTTCGTTAGGGTTCTGAGATATGAAATTATGACTGGCTTTTACAAAATAGAGAAATTTGGGTGATGTACTATGACAGCAGTAAAAGAAATGCCATCATTTAAATATAGCTGTGTTTGAGGTAGCATTTATGTTATAAATGGCCAATACAAGCAATCTATTATAGGAAGTTTTGTGGCTTAAGTTTTGATTATCTTTGAAGCTAAAATATTGAATTCATGACTCTCCTTGGTGTACTGTATTAATACAATATTTCTACTTTTGAAGTTTGAAATATTTTATGAATATTCTAGAGAAGTAGACCCTAAAATACCTATATTTCTGTCTACACACATGTCTTAAGGTATGTTTCTGTAAACCTGCAAATAAAATTAAACATGATTTATACATAGATCAGTAACTCAAATTCCAGAATGGCAGATTACCTTGAAATAATTCTTTTGGCACATTTGTTTCCCAGGCAATAAGCTCAGCTTCAATATAACATGTCTTTTATAATGTCAGTGACCCAAAACTTACAAATAAAGCTTTAAATAAAGCTCCTCTGTGGGTTCAAAATACATTTTATAACTATGGTACTGAACCAATCAGCAATGCATGCGAGATAAAAATTTGTCAGTGCTCTCAAGAATGTTTTGGGGGGAAAAAAAACTAGGTCTATACATGATTATTTAAAAATTTATAAGGGTTCATATGCAGTGTAAAATTTCAGTAATAAAACTATAGACATACTTACAAGACAAAAGCTGTGGGAAAAGTATGCTTGAGAGCCAGTGGTAATTTTCTTTTATAAATAAAACACTTAGAGCAGGGTCAAGAGTGGGCTGCACATTTTTGTTTCATCAACACAGATGTGTTAATTCAATATCTGTGTCTGCACTGGTAATCATTTACAAGAGTTTTGCCTCTATCTTGTTAATAGAAAATTTTCTTTCAGAAATGCTTTCAGCCACATAGTTGCTGAATTAGTAAGGAATGCTTGTACAAATTAGGAAGTGCAAAATGGCCCAAAAAGCCCCCACTCTAGACTCTCTAGCCTTGGGTCTGTCACATTAGTGTTAAATAATATTCATTTGGCTCGTAATGTCAAGATCTGTTGAACTTTCTCTTGACCTAAAGAATGGTTCATGTGAAACCACAGCTTTTGCTACTACAAAAAAAAAAATTTGTAGAATGACAAAATAGTTAAGCATTTGTAGATTATGTATATATCAATATTTTATTTATTCATTTGAGACAGCAAGAGTGGGAGATGGGGGTAGAGAGGGAGAAAACAGACTCCCTGCTGAGCCAGGAGCCCAATAGGATGGGGGCTTTATCCAATCACCCGGAGATCACGACCTGATCTGAAGGCAGACACCCAACCATCTGAACCTCCCAGGCACCCCTGTAGATAAATTTTTTAAATGATATCCTCAGAACTGGATTCCTAACAGAAAAAGAAGATTAAAATCTATGCTTCACTCTATATGCATTTGCTTGTTCCAACGAAATAGTCCTATTGGAACTAGGCCCTTTGCCTATTTCAAAGTCCGTCACAAATGACATGTTTAGAATGTACAAGTAAAATGTGAATGGACAGATGTATGCCTAAGTCAGGCTCTGGTTACGGTTCCTATAAAGGTATAGTGACATAACAATCATAAATATTATTCCACTCTTAGAACGTGTTTTTAGTTGGGAACATGTATTTTCCCCTTATATATGCCATTTTATCAAGGAAATTCTCTAGACTACTTGTCTATTCTCCAATTCAAATTTCATTATTTAATATGGATGTTCCTTATATTTAAACTACATGTGGAAAAACAGGGAATGGCATACCCAGATAGGAACCTCCAGTGGATCCATTTCACCTGGCTTATTTCATTCTAGACCTAAAAATCTTGATGCAAACACAACTGACAATGCAATTCAGAACCTTCATGTGAAAACAGTTAAAGACACCTGTTGTTTATTTTGACTGTTAATAAAAATAAAATAAATCTAAGAACCTATGTTTTGTAATGAGAACCATTTTTTTAAAGGTTTACTTGGGGGTGGGCAGAGAGAGCAATCTTCAAGCAGCCCCACCGCAGCCTGCCCTCTAGGGGTGGTAGCCTTGCACGAGGCCTGATCCCAAGACCCTGAGATCGCAACCTGAGCTGAGATCAAGACATTCAACTGACTGAGCCACCAAGGCTCCCCTAATGAGAACTATTTTTTAAAGTTTTTAAGTTTTATTTTAACTATTATTTAGGGGGCACCTGGGTGGCTCAGTGGGTTAAGCCTCTGCCTTCGGCTCAGGTCATGATCTCAGGGTCTTGGGATTGAGCTTCGCCTCGGGCTTTCTGCTCAGCGGAGAGCCTGCTTCCTCCTCTCTCTCTGTCTCTCTGCCTCCTTGTGATCTCTCTCCCGCTGTGAAATAAATAAATAAAATCTTTAAAAAAAAAAA
>LNAC01000902.1:125030-206541 GCA_002007465.1 Ailurus styani
CCAGAGCGAGAGAATCTCAAGCTTACTCCCATTGAGGGAGGAGCCTGACACAGGGCTCAATCTCAGGACCCATGAGATCATGACCTAAGCTGGCCTCAAGAGCTGGCAGCCTAACTGAGCCATCCAAGGCATCCCTAATGAGAACTATTTTTTAGTGAATTGTAGGCACTAACAGAAGATGTGTCCTAAAGTATTTGATTCTTTTTAAGATTTTATTTATTTATTTGACAGAGAGAGAGAGCGCGCGAGCACAAGTAGGATGAGAGGCAGACAGAGAGAGAGGAGGAAGCAGGCTCCCTGATGAGCAGGGAGCCCAATGCGGGGCTCGATCCCAGGACCCTGAGATCATGACCTGAGCCGGAGGCAGAGGCTTTAATCCACTGAGACACCCAGGTGCCCAAGTATTTGATTCTTGTGCCATGTAGCCAGGGAGTTGTTCTAACCAAGTAGTTAATACTATAACTGTAGTAGTTTACTAGGACTGTCATGACAAAATACCACAGAGTGGCTGGCTTGAACAATAAAGTCATTTTTTCACAGCTCTGGATGCTAGAAGCCAGGGTGTTGACTGGGTTGGTTTCAATTGAGGCCTCTATCCATGGCTTGTAGGTTACCACCTTCTCACCCTGTCATCACATGTATACACGTCTGTGTCCTAATCGCCTTCATTTTATAAGGACATGAGTCTTACCAGGGCCCATGTCTATAGGACCTTACTTTACCTGCTTTAAAGACGCTATTGGCAAATACAGTCACTTTCTGAGGTACCAGGGATTAGGACATCAACATGTGAATTGGAAGGGGGGATGGGACACAGTTGAGCCCATATCAGTAACCCTTCATTATTGTGGCTGAGGAGATAAACCCTGCTCTTCAGCCTGTTCCCTGGGCCCCAGGTGGCTCTCTGTCTCCCACTGTCTGGACTGCCCTGGAATGTACACTTTTGTTTCTCCAAGTCCTTTAAATTCTTTGCAGAGAGTTCTGAGTCTTTTGTTATTAGATGCAAAGATGGTGAGATGTAGCCAGTTCTCTCTCTAAATTGTGCAGTGTTGTTTGCATTCCTTTTCTTTGCTTGCTAATTCTCTCCATCAGCATTGGCATTTTCTTTAGCCTGAAATGATGAGAGCGATTTCAAAGTTCTCTCCTATTTGGAGTCCATCCAAACTAAAGCTGGGAACTAGAATCTACTCTCCAGTTTAAGTGGATCAAAGCCTCTCCTGTGTCACTCCTGCAGTCACAGTAACTGCTTAGCCCAGGGATTGGGTGATTGATGCAGCCCGGACAGCTGGGGAATTATGCAAGGCCATAGTGTTAGTACGTAAGTGAATTTAATGCAAAATCCCTACCTGGGAAATAAATCATGAGTTATAATTTCTAGAGCTAGACACTTAAATATTTCCCTCAAATATTTGTTAACACAGTAATTCTCTGTTTCTCTATTAGGAGGCTATAGAGGCATTTCTTTTGAAATTCTGGTATAACAAATTGAATTCCAGTTATCAAGAGCTTCTCAAGCCACAAAGCTAATCCTACAAATTACTAGTGTTTACTACCTTTCCTAACCTTTTGATTAGTCATTCTAGGTTATATAATATGGATAATGAAATTCAATATGAATTTTTTCAATGCAACAAATAGATGACAAGTTCATATTTCTTTTTTTTTTAAAGATTTTATTTATTTATTTGACAGAGAGAGAGAGAGATCGATCACAAGTAGGCAGAGAGGCAGGCAGAGAGGAGGAAGCAGGGAGCCTGCTGAGCAGAGAGCCTGATGTGGGCCTTGATCCCAGGACCCTGGGATCATGACCTGAGCTGAAGACAGAGGCTTTAACCCACTGAGCCACCCAGGCGCCCCGACAAGTTCGTATTTCTTACAAATATTCTCGGTGATGAACAGAGTGAAAGCCATTATATTATAAATTTAATACTTTCTGTTCTAGAATACAAGATTGTGATGAATTACTGTCCTAGGTCTTCACAGCTCAGTGGATCCTCTACTTTCAGAAAAGATTGACACCCCTCCCCCCATATTTGCTTTATTTTTTAATGTATCTGATGGGGCACCATCTGAAAGTTGATGCTTGGGTTCCTGTTCATGTGCCTAGAGGGTGAGTTCAGTGTTGTTGAAGTGTTCCCAAAGAACACCAATATAGAGAGTGGGATGGTTAATTTATGTGTCAATTTTTTGGGCCATGGTGCCTAGATATGTGTGGTCAAATGTTATTCTGTATGTTTCTGGGAGGGTTTTTGTTCTTGTTTTTTTTGATGAGCTGAACATTTAAATTGGTGGATTTTGAATAAAGCAGATTAACCTTCATAATGTGGGTAGGCCTCCACCAATCAGGTGAAGCCTCAGTGGAACAAAAGACTAGCTCCCCGAGGGAATTGTATCAGCAAAGGACCTTCAGGCTTAAATTGCAACATCAGCTCTTCTGGGGCTCCTGCCTTTGGCCCACCCTGAAAATTTTGTGGTTGTCAGCCTCCATAATTATATGAGCCAGTTCCTGAAGATAAAATCTCAAATACATATACACATACACATACTTTACATATACCTATACACATACAAATATATACGTGTGTCTAAATATATGTGTATACACATATATACCCCCAATTTGTTCTGCTTCACTGGAGAACCCTAATACAAAGAGTATCCCAAACACTTCATGAACTCAACAAAAATAAAGAATGGTAAAGGCAAAGTGATGGTAAAGAAAGGAGAAGAAGAAAAAATCTTAGCACAGAAAAGACATGAATGTAAACAAATGTAGATCTAGCCACTTATGAAGCATAAATGTTTTGCATTTTGTGGAAGAAAAGTTTCAAAGAGTGGCTTATTTGCAATCAGAGAAATGTATCTAGGTCATCCTGAAACAACATATACTAACCACTTATCATAAGTAGTTTGTATGCTTATTTAATCCTTACCATAACTTTAGGTGGTTTGTATTCCTTTTGTTAACTAAGGACATAAAAATTCCAACATGTTAATTGATACTCAGAAGCCTCAGAGTTACTAAGTGGTGTTCAAGATCCAATCAATGTTTCTGAAACCTACATTTTTCAGTTCCTTTTTTGTTTCTATAAGGGTGAATTATGTCATTTGGGTACCAACAGCATCAACAACTCCACAAACTTTCCTTGATGACATAATAGATAATAATATGGTTGGATTTCACTCCCCTAGTTTTATTTATATATATATAATTATATAAAATGACCATAATGGTTGAAAATGTTTGAACAGATTTTTTAATTAAAATTTTCTTTGCGTTCCACTGCTCTTAATTTTCCAGAAAGTTGTATGGATTTATCAATCTCATTGTATAAATAATTCTTCAATAATTATTTTAAGGAGGGCAAAAAAAAATGGTTAATATATTTACTCCTGAAAAACTTAGTACTTGAGCATTGACTGGCAACCCAGCATGGTCCAAAGTCTTACTTAATTTTTTAAACATTATCTGGCAAAATGGAAACTTAGCATGAACTAGAAAATACCCAGCCCTGGTTCTTGCTAAGTTTCATAAACTTAGAAAAGTTCAGAAATACTTAAGAAGAAATACACATAGAATCATTCTGCTTTAAAGTTGGAAGGCACCTACTGGATAGTCTGAAATGAGGAATTGAAGTCTCTGGGTGAGAAGTGTCTTGCTCATCGTCATAAGGTGGACATAAAAAATGCAGAGGAGATTGAAAAGTTATTTAAAAGTAAAGCTCTTGGGCGCCTGGGTGGCTCAGTGGGTTAAAGCCTCTGCCTTCGGCTCAGGTCATTATCTCAGGGTCCTGAGATCCAGGCCGGTATCGGGCTCCCTGCTCAGCAGGGAGTCTGCTTCCTCCTCTCTCTCTGCCTGCCTCTCTGCCTACTTGTGATCTGATCTCTCTCTCTGTGTGTCAAATAAATAAATAAAGTCTTAAAAAAAAAAAAGTTCCCAACAATAAAAGTAAAGCTCTTTATATTAATCACTATTTTTCAAAGTCACATTGATTTATATATAGGATATCAGAAAGCAATTAGGAATCTTGTCTAGCTAATCAAAATATAAAATACCATATTCAAAAGCAATATGAAGGAGAATTGAAACCTTAAAAAGCAAATTAATTTTTAGATGAGAGGTGAGTGAAGATTTTCCCCAAAGAGAAAATAGTGACAATGTTTGCAAAGCAAAGTATTTTACCAAGAATAAATGTCTTAAAAATATTCCTTTTTAACTTTTTTATAGTACTTTAAAAGTCTTCTAACTCAAAATTCTTTTGATTTCAATTAACTTTAATTATAAAAAATTTCCTTTATAAACTACATCTTTCAAGTTATGAAATTATTTCAAACTTTAAAAAATACCCTTGTACTTAATCTGTGTACAAGTCGTGAACTCAATTAGAAATCTGTAAAGGTTTATTTTTTATTTTTTTTTTTTTTTAAGATTTTATTTATTTATTTCACAGAGGGAGAGAGATCACAAGGAGGCAGAGAGGCAGGCAGAGAGAGGGGGGAAGCAGGCTCCCTGCTGAGCAGAGAGCCCGATGCGGGCCTCGATCCCAGGACCCTGAGATCATGACCTGANTGTACTTAATCTGTGTACAAGTCGTGAACTCAATTAGAAATCTGTAAAGGTTTATTAAAGATCATTAAATAGGAGCTCTGTAGGATCATCGCAAATCATCTGGTGCCTATTTCTCAGCATACATAATAAAATATGTTTGAACTTGAGATTTGGACTTTCAGGTCTGCAACAACCAATACAATAATCAGTACAAAATACAAAACTATATGAGAAAGGAAAAAGTTGTTTGCCTTTTAAAGCCTCTACTTTATAATACTTCGCCCTCAAACTCTTATCTTTGAAGGTAACACAAAGACCAAAAAGCATAGACACACTTCTTGGGGTTCCTCCAAATATCCTCTCCCAATGCTGCCTCTGGAGTATTGTTCAGTTTGGCACTTATTCTGACCTTTGATTTACACTTTTAATGATCTTGCATTTGAATTTTTAAAGTGCTCCTTGTCGTTGTTTTAAAGATTTTTATTTGAGGGAGAGTGCGTGCGCGGGAGGAGAGGGCGAAGCAGAATCCCCGCTGAGCAGGGAGCCCCATGCGGGACTCAGTCCCAGGACCCTGGGATCATGACCTGAGCTGAAAGCAGACGCTTAACAGACGGAGCCACCCAGATGACCCTAAAGCGTTGTTTTCTTCCTCTAATTCATGGTCTCAGATTCAGCACAGGATCCCATCTGTTAGCACTTTCATGTTCATTCTCAAAAACCACTTTTAGACACAGAAAATGGGGTTATACCCTATATACTACTTGTAACCCTTTTTCTTAATATAGTATTTTCTATGTCAGTAAAATACAGATACACATGTGGAACGCTTCTGTGTGCTTTGTTAGATCATTTAATTCAGTCCTTACAACTGTTCCCTTCCTACTTCACTGAAAGCCATCAGAGGAGAACTTCACACATTTCTACCAACAAAACTGCCTTTGCCAACAGCATTTGCCCTCATTTTTCCCGTTATCAAACGATCTTAACCAATTTCTGTGTAAATCCAGCTCCCCTTCAGCAGCACTAGATCTCATCATTCTCACCGACATAAGAACATCCCTTCATGCTCTTTTAGAGTATATATTTATATATTTTTTACTCTCTACCGGATTCTTCCCAGAGAATAGGTTATTTGACCCATCTTTAATGAGCTTTATCGGTATCCTACTTCCCCTGCCTCTTCATTTCCTGGGTCCCTTTTGCAACAAAACTCTTCAAAAGTTCTGCTGTCATTACTCTTGAATTCCTCTCCTTCCAGGCCCTTGACTTCAGTCAGTCCAGGAACCCCTGAAACTGCTCTCCTCCCAGGAGTCAGTAATCACCTGTTGCGGGTCTAATAGTCAATTTCACCCTCATCTTGCTACATAAGAATTAGATCATTAGGGGTGCCTGGGTAGCTCAGTGGGTTAAAGCCTCTGCCTTTGGCTCAGGTCATGAACTCAGGGTCCTGGGATCAAGCCCCACTTCAGGCTCTCTGCTCAGTGGGGAGCCTGCTTCCTCCTCTCTCTGTCTGCCTCTCTGCCTACTTGTGATCTCTCTCTCTGTGTCAAATAAATAAATAAAAAATCTTTAAAAAAATTAGATCATTAGATCCATTCAATATCTCCCCTAAAACTCAATATATCTTTCAGGACATCACAATTTCTTTATTTTTTTTCCTCTCCCTTATTGTTTTATTTTCCTTTACTGGTTATCTTCTGCCCTTTAGCACCTAACATTATGATGCGTCAAAACTCAGTCCTTGTCTTCATACATGATCTTTACACTATCAGAGGCTATGTGCATTTTTATAGTTTCAAATACTTCCATGTGCTGATAATACAAAATTTACTATTTACTTTCCTGGGATCTCCGGATTAAATACATAACTATTTACTCAACATTTCCCTTGGATACCTAATAAAGGTCTCAAACATGTCTGAAACTGACCTTTCTCACCTGCTTTCTCCCCTACATCTCTCAGTCCTCCTTCCTTCATTTCAGCTCATGGCAAATTCACCTTTACAGTTACTGGAGTCTTCTTTGACTCCTTTTTAAAATCTCCTTTAAATTCTGTATGTCATCAAATCCTGTTATTTTTACCTTCAAAACCTATCTAGAGGGCGCCTGGGTGGCTCAGTGGGTTAAAGCCGCTGCCTTCGGCTCAGGTCATGATCCCAGGGTCCTGGGATCGAGGCCCGCATCGGGCTCTCTGCTCGGCAGGGAGCCTGCTTCCTCCTCTCTCCTCTCTCTCTGCCTGCCTCTCTGCCTACTTGTAATCTCTCTCTGTGTCAAATGAATAAATAAAATCTTTAAAAAAAGAAAAACCTATCTAGAAATCAAAAATGCACTACCATTACTACTGCTACCTTCCTGAGTCCAAGTATGTCTCCATTTTCTCACCTGAGTTGCTATAAATCTATAGCTTCCTAAGAAATATCTCTGCTTCTGCTCTTATCTTCTATATTTTTTGTCATTAGTTGGAGTGATATTTTTCTTAAAGCTTTAAGGTGTAATTGACACACAAAAAACTGTATATACTTAATGTGTACAATTTAGATGCCTATATACATAATATATGTATGTTATACCCTAAGTATAATTGAGATACTGGGAATGTTAAATGGTGTAGCTGCTATGGACAAGAGTATGGCATTTCCTCAAAAAACTAAAAATAGAAATTCCATATGATCCAACAGTCCCACTATTGGGTATATATCCAAAAGAATGGAAATCAGGGTCTCAAAGAGCTATCTACATTCCTGGGTTTATTATAGCATTGTTTACAATTGTCAAGATGTGAAAGCAATCTAAATATCTGTCTATGGGTAAATAGATAAAGAAAATATATATACAATAGAATATTATTCAGCCTTAAAGGAGAATCCTGATAGTTACAAAAATGTAGATACACCTAAAAGACATGATACTAAGTGAAATAAGTCAGTCAGAAATAGACAAACATTTCATGATTTCACTGTGTATAATAGAATTACAGAGAAAAATTTCTAAAATATAAGTTGCATGATGTCTCTTCACTGTGTAAATACCTAACCCTGTTCTGTGTTTTACTTGTAGTTAAAACCACAAGGCCACCAAGGTCAGTCATTATCCAGCCCACCTACCTCACCGACCTTCCCTCCAAAGACTCCCTTGCTCCTAACCATACGCCAGGCACATGGACCAGCCTGAATTTCCTACAATACTTCACACATGGCTCTACTATTTTCTTTAACCAGAACACTCCCTCCTCTGATATCTACTAGGCTAAATGTCTTCAGTCATTCCTTACATTTCACCCTTTCAATCGGGTTTACCCAGACCTCAGTTCCTAATTCTGCAAAGCCCTTCCTCCCAACCCACCTCTCATGATCCCTGTGAACTTGTCTAAAATGGTAAATAATTGTTTGTAATTGTTTTATGATTTCTTCCTAGAAATAGATTTCATAATTGGTCTATTTCGTGGTTTACTATTTTCACAGATATATGCTAAATGACTGATTCACTTCCTGAAACATAACAGATGTGAAATATTTGATTATTAATGATGGCACCTATATATTTAATTTCTGAATGGTTTTCTTTGTAACATTTTTTCCCATTTCATTTAAAATGCTCTTAATTCCTAAGGATATTTTATGTATTAGTCAAGTTCTATCTGAGGTGTTTTTGTTTTGGTTTTTTTTTTAAGATTTTATTTACTTATTTGACAGAGATCACAGGTAGGCAGAGAGGCAGGGAGAGGGGGAACCAGGCTCTGTGCTGAGCAGAGAACCTGATGTGGGGCTCGATCCCAGGACCCTGAGATCATGACCTGAGCTGAAGGGAGAGGCTTAACCCACTGAGCCACCCAGATGCCCCCTAAGGTTTATTTTTATATTAAAAAATGAGTAGGATTTTTTATAATTAGCCAATTGTTCCTCTAACAAATGTTAAGTAATTCACTCTTTCCCCATTCTGGAAACCAAGTGAAGAAAGAGTACAGGAGAAGATAAAATCAGCTGAGCCTAAAAATGATAGGGTGAGAAAGTGATGGTTGATAATTAATAACTGGGTTTAGTGACTTATACATAGGCTGCATATATGTACTTAAATCTGTTTCTGGACTTCCTATATTCCCTTATATAGTGTATTCACATTATAACAGCTTAAATGATTCTTTTAATGTTTCTGTTCTCAAAAACCTTCTCCTACATTTCACTCACAGTAAAAAACACATGTCTGGGCGCCTGGGTGGCTCAGTGGGTTAAAGCCTCTGCTTTCGGCTCAGGTCATGATCTCAGGGTCCTGGGATCGAGGCCCGCATCGGGCTCCCTGCTCAGCGGGGAGCCTGCTTCCCCCTCTCTCTGTCTGCCTGCCTCTCTGCCTCCTTGTGATCTCTCTCCCTCTGTGAAATAAATAAATAAAATCTTTAAAAAAAAAAAAAAAAAACACATGTCTGGTTTCTTTGCTGTTAATTTTAAAATGGGTGATTTAAGATTTACCTAGAAGATTTAAAAATTATAAAAACATTATTCCTCTTGCATTATAGCTTCAAGGGTTACTTCATCAACCAACTTTCAAATTTTAAATAGCATACGTTAATTTTTTTGTGAGCTCTGAAAGGACTGGAAGGATGAACTGGCTTGAATTTAGCATAGGTTGACACACAGCGGGTTAGTTCAGATGACGGACTACTGACTGTCATCACCCACTTCTCAGCAGGTCGGTGGCTGTGAATTGGCCACACCCATCATATGGAACATGAAAGTTCTATTTATCTGGAAAGGAGAAAACAGAAGTGAAGCTTGAACTAAAAAATACTGTATGTGACTGCTGGAAGACAGGTATTTTGTGCAAAATGATTCCATATCCCTTCCTTTTAAAGCCCGTATAACCTACGCTGTGCCTCACAGCATCATTCCCAGCTTGGCTTATTTCTATAAGCAGGGGTGGTCTAGGGATAGCTTGCTAAAACAGACCACCTTGACGTGTGTGGAACCCCAATACTTAAGGCTATAGATAACTTCTAAAATAATGGTCAGCTAATGATTTTATTTTATTTTTTTAAAGAATCAGATATTTAACATCCTAGGCATTATGGGTTTCATACAGTCTCTTGGATCCTTTCTTCCTCTTCTCCTTTTTCATTTCCTTTTTTCTTTAGGCTTTAAAAATCACTTCATCCAAAGGTCATACAAAAATAGAAGCTGGGTTTGGTCCATGGACCATTGCTTGCCAACTCCCGGTCAAAAGGCTATCCCCAGGATGGCTGGACAGTAGCTTAAACAGATAACTTGCAGCTGACCCTCAAGAAATAAATCCCTCTCCTAAGGCATCTTCACGTCCCCCGGTGTGGCAGCCATGGAACCGTGACGCTCAGATGTCCTGCCGCGGGGAACATAGTAAAGGACAGCCCAGCTGCCCCTCTTCTCTAGCTCCTGCTGCACATGTACTGAGGTCACACAGCCCTCAGGCTGCACTTGGTGAGCGAGCACAGCAGGGAGAGCATGAAAGCCTATGACGACAAGACACGGGAATCCTGTGACAGGGAACTTAAGGTAGAAGATTCCCTATGAGCCTCTCTTAACCTTGCTTAGAAATACACTCAGGGTACCTGGGTGGCACAGTCGGTTAAGCGTCTGGCTCTTGGTTTCAGTTCAGATCATGATCTTAGGGCTGTGAGTTCGAGCCCCATGTCAGGCTCTCTGCTCAGCATGGACTCTACTGAAGACATTTTCTCCTTCTCCCTCTACCCCTCCCCCCATGCTCTCTTGCTCATTCTCTCTCTCTCTCAAATCTTAATTTTTTTTTTTTAATCTCTAGTCTGAGACTCCTTGTACCCAATCTTTCTTCTCTCCTCCTCTGTTTTCACAGGGGTCAGATTGGCACTGTAGCTACCTCTCCTCCTTTTATCTTTCACAGGCCTTTCCCCAGTAAAATGATACACATCAAATCCCACTTGGCATCAGTTCTCAGAGGACCCAAACTTACACACCAGGTGATTCCACCTCTGAGGAACAAATTGCTTTCATGTTTTTTCTCTTTATCACCCCGTTAAAAAATAGTTTGCTAGGGTTGCAATAGCATAGTACCACAAACTGGGTAGCTCAACAAAGTATTCATTGTGTCATGGTTCTGGAGACTGAAAGTCAAGATCACATTGTGTGAGGACTGGTTATTCTAGAGAGCATCTGGAGAAAATCTGTTCCATGTCTCTCTTCTAGCTTCTGGGAATTGCCAGCAGTCTTGGGTGTTTTTTGCAGCTGGTATTCTTCCTGTGTCTTCATATCATCTTCTCGCTGTATGAGTCTCTTCACATGATACTCTAAAGACACCAGTCATATTGGATTAGAGGCTCACCCTACTCCAAGGTGACCTCATCTTAACCATATCTGCAGTGACCCTATTTCTAAATCAGGTCACTTTATGAAGTACCAGGGGTTAGGTCTTTAATAAATGAATTTTGAGAAAATACCATTGAATCCAAAACAGCAAACATTTCACCAAATCTCCTTCTCATGGATCAAATGAGCAAACTACCTCCTATAGAGCAATATTAGAATTATAGCCTTTATCACAGAACAAATATTTAATATTGCTGCTTGCTATTAAGACATTTTAGCCAATCACCCACCAAGGGACAGATCGCCTCAATAGACAATCACCCACTTAGTGTCCACCTCCCAAGATTTCGCTGGTTTTTCTTCCCCTCCCATTTTTTCCTTCTCTCTCATCTCTTCCTTCTTCCTTTCCTCAGGGGAAGAGAAACCAATCCTTCTCATTTCCTTTCATATCTAATAACCACTGCCCCAGAGTAAAAAATGGGACTATTGCAATAAACAGGTCTAGTCTCCTTGGATGCAAAAATGCACCTTGAAATAATATTTTACCCTCCTCCTTCAGGCAGCAGACAAGCAATATAAAATGTTATCACAGGAGCTTAAGGAGTATACAACAGAAATTTATTGCTTCATAAGACTGATAGCTCTAGAATACAGTGAAACACAAATGGGATATGGCACATTTTATAGTAAGGCAATTTTTCTTAAAAACGTTCTTATCGTAAAGTTTTCGCCCCTTTGGGAAAATATTAGTATTGATAGTTGATAATAAGTTTTAATGTCAGATAGAATAAAAAGAAATAATTTATCTTCCATAATTTCTCATATTTTCATAACTATTTAACCTTCTCTCTGAGCAACAGTGGCTCTAGTTTTGTACATAGAGGACTATTCAGAACAGCACAGCATAATTAGCTGACAAAAAATACTCCCCATCTCAAGTAGAGCTGTAATGCTCTTGGAATCCAAATCTATGAAGTTTAGGCAAACCGGCAATCCCAGTGAGAGAATATCCCCTGTGGATTGTGAATTTCATCTATTTTGCTCTGAGATTCTATTCTCTCAACTGAACACTAATTTTGGATAATTGTACTCCTTAAGAGAAAGAAATTAGGACATTGAAGTATGGCAACAAGAGAATTATTTTGCTTTTATCTGACTCTGACAGAGCTCAGGATTAAGTGTTCTATTGAATTCAAGTAGAACATAACGCTGGCATTATTAAATGATAAAAAGGGCAGAAAGAAACTTAAATATGTATTCTTGTTACAAAAGTATCCATGCTTTGTGTTTCAGGTGATGAATTCAATCTTCATACCACCTCGAGTCAGCATGGAGGCATTCTGGATTGCAGACCCTTTCTTACTTGCTGTTCCAAATCCTTTCAAATAATGTCCAAATTCTCAGCTTCCCCTTTGAAACAAAATCAAAACCTTTTCTGTCCTTGCTGATATCCATTTCTTTCACTCTCCACCCTTTTTTTCCTGTTAAGATACAGGATCCACATTACAGACTGTGTAATGCTAATATGTTTGTATCGGGCGTAAAAAATAATACAATGACTGTCATAGAGCAGAGCCTCAGTGGCATATCTGAGGTCCTCTGTAATCTTTTTACAATTCACGTTCCCAATTGTCTTCCAAGAGGAAAAATTGTATCTTTGGGCTTTCTGGTTGTAGAAATAGCTGCCTGGTTTATTTCAGGTCTGCTCCTAGTAAAGGGAAGAAATACACAAAAATAAGAAAAACATGTTAAAAGCAGGGCACCTGGGTGGCTCAGTTGTTAAGTGACTGCCTTCAGCTCAGGTCATGATCCCAGAGTCTAGGATCTACCTGGACATCGAGCCCCCTGCTCAGCGGGGAGCCTGCTTCTCCCTCTCTGCCTGCTTGTGTTCCCTCTCTAACTCTGTCAAATAGATAAAATCTTAAAAAAAAAAATTTTTTTTAAGGAATCTGTATGAAGGATTTCAAATAACAAGGCAGAATGTTCTTTTTTTTTTCCTTTAAGTTTTTACTTAAATTCTAGTTAACATATAGTGTGATATTCAGAGTGTTTCAAAAAAGTGAGCCTAATATTCTAGACCTACCTTCTAGGTGTTAATCAGGAGTCATAAGGCTAAGAAGCTGGGTGTGGTATGGAAACTAAGAGATTTTAGCAGCTGAAAAATCTGAACATCTTACAGGAATGGGGTATAAAACTGGATTGCATAAGTAGGAAGAGAGGCTTTGGTAAATGCTCCATGAATTTAGTTGAGGAAAAGAGTGAATAAGAAATAGACAAGCCCAACTACGGATGAATTTAAACATTACTCAGGTTAAGGATATCTGCCCCCCCCCATGCATATTAAAAACAGAAATTTCCTCTAGAAAGGGTATTCCCTTTTTGTTTGTTTATGGCCTTCAAAAATTTCCTTTATACTCTTTAGCTGTGTTTTAAAAAGGTTTTTTTAATGTTTAAAAAGTTTAGTTTTTTTTAAATATTTTGAGTCTTTTAATAAGATTTTACAGTATGAGGAACGTTGGGTAAGAAATATTTTAAGCCTACCAAATTACCACTCTTCTTCAAACCGCCCCAATGGCTTTCACCAAGAACTCCATGTTGTTCATTTAGAGTTTTCATCTTACCTGAGTTATTTGTTTGCCTATGACATAATTGATCATTTCTTCCTTCTTGATGTACTATCTCTACCTTTCTTCTCGAATACTCAATTTTATTCCTCACTAAACATAGCTCCTCAGGTGCTAATGCTAGATGCTCATTTTCTCAACACTAATGCATGAGAAAATTTGGAGGTTCTGTGCCCTGTCTTGCTCTCTGTTCTCTTTCTCTGGGACTCCTCTTGTGCCCTCCCAAGCTCATACCATCTATGCATTCACTGATGGTTCCTGATGTGTGTCTCCAACCTCAACCTTACCTTGAATTAAAGATGTGTACAACAGTTGGCCACTTAAAATCTCCATTTGTAGATCTAAAGAGCATCTTGAATAAAAGTCCTAATTCTATTCCTCACCAGTTCCTCCTGCTGTATTCCCACATCTTTCAGTGAAGAATGCTATCAGTGAAGGACACCTTCCTCTCTTTGGATGCTCAGGCCAAAAAACCATTAGTCATCTCAGACTACTTTTTCACATCTCGCATTTGATCCGTGTGAAAATACTGTGGCCTATACCTTCCAAATAGCTGAAATTCAACTACTAGACTGCTGCACACTCCGTCCCCAGTGAGGTTGCTCTTGCTGGACTTTGAATACCACAGAACCAAGTGGGAACCTGAACCTGACCAACAGTTTCCTCTTCAGTGAGGCCTATGCTAACAACTAACTTAAAATAGTGGTCTCTGCCATTCTATCATCTTACTCTGCTGTAGTTCCCTTTGTGGACTTTATCTCGACATTATATACCATGGGTTGGTTTGTTTCTTAATGGCTTTGCTTCAAAAACTTAATCTTCATGTAAGCGTAGATTTTTTTTTCTTTTCTTTACTGCTACATTACCAGCTCCAGAACCGAGCCTGGGACAGAATAAATGATTAAAACAAAACAAAACAAAACCAACCAACCCCATAGTTTAATAGGTATAATTTTATTGTATAGGAGATGGAAGGTAAGACAGTTTTTTTGTGTTTCCCAAAGCCCTAGAGCTAGAATAACTAAAAACTAAATCCTGGTCATTTTCAAACAATAACAAAACAAAATGCTATTTCCTGTTGCCCCTTGCTGTGGTCATAAAAATTTCTTCACAGGGTATTCATGACTTCACAGTCTGACTCCAGTCCGTCCTTTGAACTTCATCTCGTATATGAAACACTTTCTTACAGAAGATGTATGTGAACCTCAGCGCTATGCTCGCTGCTTTCTCCAAAGAAGTCATGCCCTGTGTACCTCTGTGCTCTGCCTCCTACTTCTCCCTTAGCCTGGAATGACCTCTTTCCCTACTTTTGGCTAATCAAACTTCTACTGTCTTCAACTCAGGTCAAATGTCACTTAAATCATCAAGTCAGATCCAGTCATCTCAGTAAAAATTAATCTTTTTTTTTCTTTTCAGGCATTGCCAAAGCAGTTAGTTTTTATAGAACTTTTGGAACTTTACGCTATGTGTCTTACTTGTGTTATATGCCATCATATGCCTTCCTGTAGCCCTCATGAGAAATTAAGCTGCTTGAAGAACATAGTTTCTATTTAATCACCTTCACATGTTGGTGGAAGTGACAGATAAGCCTGTGGGTGAAGCTTTATGATCGTAACACTATTTCATAGACACAGTCAGTGTTCAGTTAAATATTGTAGTTCTTTTCACTACCCCATCATTTCCAGTTGTCCCTATTATTTTCAGTTTCTTTTAGACAAAGGTCTTATATGAATGAGAGATGAAAGATCATGCACAAATCACATTTTTCTCTCAATGGCAAAAATTCAGTTTCAGTAATTTTTTTTAATCCATTTTTAGTGACCCTGATAGCTGAGAGAATGTTGCTGGATTTTCTTCTGGTACAGCACAGAACTTTCTAAGTCTGTTAGAAGGATGCTGCCTATCTTGGCCTTATTATTTTCCACCATGAGAAAAAAAGCATAGGTGGAATATGCTTATATAGAAAATTGACAGTAACTGGCTTTGAAGCAAAGTTGGTTAAGCTGGAGATTCAGTTGCAAGCATTGCTCCCTTCCTCTCCCCTGATAAAGCAGACACAGAAGCATGTATTCAGGATGTTCTGGCTCAGTGAGTCATGCTGCCACCAGCCAGACCTCACTGTGATGTATGTAGGGCTTCATGGGAGGGCCATGCCCAGTGTAGAGGTAGAAGTCACTCTGTTAGGTGGTTGTGCCCTCCAAGGTGGTACACAGATGGGTGGCATGAGCTACACAGTCAACTTCCTTGACATGACCACCAAACTGCAGGGAAGAGACAATGACACCTTCCCTCTCCTCCATCTTAAGGTTGTCGTCAGTAGAAATGGCAGGTTTCTCTGAAACTGGTTTAGAATCTGGAACCAGACTTTTAATTTCTTCCATAGGGAGGCATCTTCACTGGGAAACACACCAAAGGAAATAGGTACTGTCATCCCCATCCTGATTTCTTTGTCACTGATGCCTCCCACATACTTCGTGACTTTGGGCATTGCTTCCCGTAGATCCTCACCCACAGGCTTGTCACTTCCACTGTGGCAAACCTCCTGCCTTCACAGGTCCTTTGTTTATAAGAGACTTCTTCCTTGCCCCCTTTGCTCAGGACCTGCCAAGGCCATGTCTCTAACCTTTCGAAGAGTGAGTTCTTGATCAGGCCCCAATGATGTGGCTATGGTGCTCTGGACATACCAGTGGGCCATCCAGTTCTCTTTTTTAATGCTATTTCGATGCATAAAATAATAATCTCAAACTTCCCTTTTTCTGACTGGCTTATAGATTACTATAATGATCAGTAATAGAACCAGTAGCACCTATTTACAACACGTTTTCTAGTAAAACCACATTACTTAAAAATAATGAGAACAGAAGTTAAGAGTAAAAAAAATACATAGGCCAACATGGGGTAATCAACTATGTGTATCTGGGAGGGAAATTCTGAGACATGAAGGGAAATAAGGTTTTCCCAGTCTGTTTAATTTTTTTAATTCTGTCCTATATCAAGTCCAATGGATTTTCAGCTTCTATTGTACATATTCTTTAACCTGTAGGAACTTGGAGTATGTATCTACGGTAAAGCAGATATGTTGATGTAGTTAACACCGCAGCTACTTTGCTGGAGATACTGTAAGTAGATAAATATGGCAAAGATAGAGTGCAGTCTAGCAAGTACTTTACCGTGCTGATACTTATGTCTATTCCTTATGCACATGAAGAACCAATGAAGGCTTTTGAGCAGAAAAGGAACTTAACTATATTTGACATTTGAGAATTTAACATTGGATTCAGCAGGAAATATAAAACTGTCTAGTAAGAAATTTGAGTCATGGAGTTAGAGTAAACATGAAGGGCTCATTCTTGGCAGCAGATTGATAATAGTTGTGGGGAGAAGGCCATAAACAAATTGCAAAGTTAGACAACAGACCCTGCAAAAATAATGTATTAAAGTATTTACTAATTTTAATTTCATTAACTTTTACAGAGTGCTTACTATAAATCTTGCACCTAACAATATAGTGCTATTAAAGTGTAAAATAGTGAAGTATTTTATCTTGTCAAGGAGATGAGGGAAGTGACTGCAGCTGAAAGGAACAGTGAGGGTTCACTGAGGTGAAGAAGGAAAGGGAGGGTATTTCAAACTGTAGGAACAGCCTGCACAATTCCAGTGGCAGGACAGGGCTTGGCAAGTGTGAGAAACCAGTTTAAGTCCAATAGTGACTTCAGAAGACAGCAAAGAGGGTTCATGGTGTGAGGGGAGACTGAAGACACCGCTGAGGCTTGGACCAGGAAGGATGCCGTAGACCATGTTAAGAACTTCTCTTTTAATACAATAGGATTTGGACATTCAACCACATTAGCATTGGTTTTACTTGCTTTTCTTGAATGCTTTTAAGAAAGACCTAGGACAAATGTTTTTCCTCACAACCTTGGAATATTTGAAGTTAAAGCCCTTTCTGTTTTTGAGAGGAAAAGAAAAAATACTCATATTTTGATTTTGGGGAGACATCAAAAAAATGTTTCTGGTTATCCTTGCCTTCCAGACCTCCCAGTAGAAAGAAAAAAGATGATACAGACTCAGAGACCCTAGAATTGATGGAAGGGATGGGGAAAGGGAAGGAAGGAGGCAGGAGGTAATCTATTATAATGACTGGAAAACCTGAACAGCATAATGAGAAAAACTAGAGGGCCCAGAAGGAAATAAGTGAATGAGGCTTGCAATCCATATTTATTTGCATAAGACCTTCTCAGTAACTCAGAATCACTGATCTGGATCACATATGGGCCCATCTGATTTTTATCCATGCAATGGGATGTGCATACCTATTTTTGGCTGCTCCTTATGGCCATTCTAGAGCGTGTGCCCCCAAGATCTTTAGCATGCTTAGGGAGGAACATTCTCTGTACATTACAGGGCTGGGATTGAGCTGAACCAGCTTGAGATTACTAGACCAGAATAGTAATTACCTCATTTTGGCTAAGAACAACGATAAGGCAATGGATAGTCTTAATATATTTGTATTTTAAAGCACCACTCTGGCTGAAGATTGTGGAAAAATAGATTCTGGGGAGAATGCACACAGCATTTGCTGACTATTGTAATGGACTTGTATACAGATTGTGTACCATTGATGTAACAGGGGAAATAAAAACATTTTGGATATGAAAGGATTATTAGGTCACTTAAAAAATTATAACTTATTGAGTGGATATTGAAGGTGAGAAGTGAACATTGAGCCAAAGGACTCCAAGTCATCCAAAGAGGAAGGCTAATCAGTCTAATCAGTGTGGTCTTCACAAGTTGAAGAGAAAGTTAAAAAAATCTATGTTGTCCATCAAAAAGTTGCAAATGTAGATCTGAAACAGTTAAAAGTTGGAGGTTCTTGATTTCCATCATTTGCAGAGGATCAACAACAAAACATAGTGGGAGTCAGTTGATAGAATTTGCAGTTTCATCTAGTATTCAAAATACTGCAGGATAAATTATCCGGGTACCACTTTATGGATGAGAAAAGCAAGGCTCATAAAGTATAATTTGCATAGGATCTGATTTCAAAATTTGCCTCCCTTAATTACTATCATTTTCTGTCTCTCTATGAATGGATGAGGTTGCAAAACAAAGATAAGAAGAATCTCCAACAAAGGAGAATAAAAAAGAAGACTGAGAACCATACAAAGAAAGCCAGAAACTAAAGTACTTTTGAAATCAATGGTGGAGAGTTGATGGTTTTGAATATTGGAGTTAATGGAGTTTGTTAACCTTGTAGAGCACCCCAAAGATGTGTAGGATGTGGAATCGAAAAGTTATTTTCATTGTCATTCAAAAAAATCTGTTGAGCAAGTAATCTGTGCCAGGTACTCCTCCAGATGCTGCAAAAAGAATAGTGAATAAAACAGAAAAATCGCCTTTCTAATAGAGATTAAATTCTGGTAGGGCAATGACCATAAACAGTCATGCAATTTAAGATCATGATTTGACATTTAACAATGAGGAGCTCACTGCAGTTACCAAAGAGAAGTAGTCTTTGGGTCAAAGCCAGATGGCCGTGAGTTAAAGTATTCAGAGGAAGTAATGTTGGAGTGGGAGAGAGGGAACGTGCTTATTGCTCTGCTTGGTGTTAGGAGAAAGGATGTCCTATACAGGTTGTTGAGGTATGTGGAGAGCATGTTCAAAAACCAGACTAAGATGGAACTAGATACGTTTTAGGGGTCCTTGGATATGTATAAACAACTCCTCTTATGCAGCTTCCAACTGACAGGTTAAAGTGGAATTTTTTTTAAAAAGATTTCATTTATTTATTTATTTGATAGAGATCACAAGTAGGCAGAGAGGCAGGCAGAGAGAGAAGACAGGTTAAAGTGGAATTTTTTTTAAAAAGATTTCATTTATTTATTTATTTGATAGAGATCACAAGTAGGCAGAGAGGCAGGCAGAGAGAGAAGGAAGCAGGCTCCCTGCTGCGCAGAGAGCCTGATGCAGGACTCGATCCCAGGACCCTGAGATCATGACCTGAGCTGAAGGCAGAGGCTTAACCCACTGAGCCACCCAGGCGCCCCTAAAGTGGAATTTTTTTAGACTAACATACAGTGTTAATTTTAGGGGTATAATGTATTGATTAAACAATTCTATACATCACTTAGTCTTCACCACAATAAATGTAGTCACCATAAAACATTACTAATTAACTAATTCCCTACGTTTTACTTTATATCTCCATGATTTATAACTGGAAGTTTGTTCTTCTTGATACCCTTTATTTCACCCATCCCCCACCCACCTACCCTTTGGCAACCACTACTTAGTTCTCAATTTGAGTCTGTTTTTTCTTTTCCTGTCTCGTTTCTTTTGTTTTGTTTTTAGATTCCACATGTAAGTGAAATCATGGTATTTGTCTTTCTCTGACTTATTTCAGCTTTGTATAATGCCGTCTGGCTCATTCATGCCATTGCAAATGGCAAGATTTCATTCTTTATAGCTGAGTAATATTTCACTGTATATACATCACATCTTTATCCACTACTTTATGGGTAGACACTTAAGTTGCTTCCATATCTTGGCTATTTTAAATAATGCTACAGTGAACATTGGAGTGCAAATATCTTTTTGAATTAAGTGTTTTTATTTTTTTTATTTATTTGTGGGGGGAGGGGCAGAGGGAAAAGGAGAGAAATCCTTGAGCAAACTCCGCACTGAGCATAGAGCCCAATGTGGGGCTTGATCCCAGGGCCCTGAGATCATGACGTGGGCCAAAATCAAGAGTCAGCCACTTAACTGACTAAGCCACACAGGTGCCACAGTGTTTTCATTTTCTTTGAGTGAACATCCATTAGTGGAATTACTGGATCATATGGTAATCCTATTTTTAATTATTTTTTGAGGAATCTCTATACTGCTTTCCACAGTGGCTGTACCAGTTTACATATCTACCAACAGGGCAGGAGGGTTCCTTTTTCTCCACATCCTCACCAACCCTTCATTTTTTTATTCCAGTCATTCTGACGCATGTAAGGGGATATCTTACTATGGTTTAGATTTGCATTTCCCTGATGATTAGTGATAGAATAGAAATTGTAAGTACTGGTTCTCTAAATTTGGTGTTCTTTGAAAGAACTTGGAAGGCTTATAAAACACAGTGCTGGATTCACTCCAGGTTTTTGATTTAGTATATCTGGGGGGAGGGGGGCAAGAATTTTCATTTCTAATGGGTTCCAAGGTGATGCAAGGCTGCTGGTTGGCAGATGACACTTTAAGAATAACTGCCTTAAATAAAAGTAAATTTTGTAAATAATCAGAATAGTCCAGACCTTTATGACATTCCTTGTTCCTTCTCCCAACCAGTTCTTAATCACAGGCAACCAGAAGCTCTGAGCTAACATGGGAAATTATGTTCTTATTTAGTTTTTAGAAAGCTGAATATAAATGTCCAACAGGCTCGTTTGCTTGATCCCTGAAAAGGTCCCTATGTCTCATTATAATACAGGCTCCACACACATTGCAAAATGCCAATTTTGCTGCCAAGGAGCAAGTTCTTAAAAGTGCATTTCACAGAATATAGAAAACAACCAATTAAACTTCTCTCACAGCAGGACCTCCCTTTAAAGAACTCTAATCATGAAGAATAACTTGTATTCCTCCGAGAAGTTGGGTTATGACTAATATTAACTTAAGGCGTGAGATTTTAACATTTGCTTTCTTGTAAAGTTATTAACTTTGTATTTTTTTTAGTAAATGTTCTCACTGCACTCACAAACTATAGCTATTAGAAGCAGCTTGTTCTCTTCAGATTATCCCAGTAATACTCTGGCTGGTCTGCCAATGTCCTCCTCCATTCGTGAATGCTTCCTTGACCCCATAGCATTTTGTACACATTTCAGTTTTTCTGTTGCCGTATAACTCTGGTTAGATTCTTCCTTCAGGTCAAAGTTTAAATGCCGTTTAATTCAGTGAGCTCTATCTTATTCCCTTATGCTACGTCCAGATTCCTTTGTTATAAGTGCACACTGGGCATTAAATTTTTGTTTATATTGAAGTAAATATATATAAAAACTTATAAGCATATATGTATAAATACAAATGTATGTGTAGGTATATATAAAATACACAACTTAAAGGTATACATATCGATATATTTTCTGGAAGTTACTGTACTTCTCCCCCAGCAGCCATCTACATCAAGAATTAGGATATTACCAGAACACCACCTGCCATCTTGTGTCCCATTAAAAATCTGTATAGGAAGTTTTAGTGCCCCCAATTCCAGGCACCGGTAGAACTATTCTCTGTCCTTCACTATAAGGCAGGTCTAGGCTTTTCCCACTACATGTATTTCCTGAATCATGGACGACATTTATAGAGATTCTTGAGCCCAGCTTCAGCATCAACGTGGGCTTTGGAGCCAACAAGAAAAGTGCACGAAGCTCTTAAAGCCATGGGTACCCTCTTGGAAGATCTGGAGTTTCAAAACTCTACTTTATGGGACTTTTGTAGAATTATGATACTGACTATGTAAAGCACCCAGCCCAAAATTGGCCCTATTTAAATACTAATTCTTTTTTCTACTGCTTTCCAGTGTAAAGACTATTCTCTGTTCTTCCGTAATTCTGCTAAATATTTCTGTTCTTGTTCTGGAATTCTCTGGCATCCTATAGAGATGGAAGATACTTTCTTATAGGACATATGTAAGATTTTTTTGATCATCTACTAAAAATATCCAGTTTTGTCTAGTATGAGCCAAGTATGGCTGGTCAATTTATATTATATACAGTCTTCATAATCTTGCTTATAGGTAGATACAATTACCTCAGATATTTAGTGATTTGTCAGGTGGAGAAATATCAAACTCTCGAAAGTAGGATTCACACTTAGGTACTTGTTATTCCTGCAAGCCTCACTGCTTCTGTGTACATTGTGTCATATGGAGGTTGGGTGTCCATGAGAAGAAACACTGGAATGAATTCAGGAAAAACAGTCATTTATGTGATGCTCACTACAAATTGGTAAGAATTCATGTTTTTAAAAAGATTTTGATTATAATTGTACCTTTCCCATTTTAAATTGTTTATCTGTGTTGTAAAATTCTAAGCAATGCTTGAACAATCTCTAACTGAAATTAAGTGGTGGTGTTACATTTGCTGTATGAATACAGCAAACTACTTCACACCTAGAATATTGCATTTGTCAATTCTATACTATCTGTGAAGGAATAGAATGATTATGTGAATAAGTTATATGGGTAAAGCATCTTTTCAAACATTGACTTCTAATGTGTACACTCCATTCCAGGTCTGTCGTATCACACTTCTCAAGAGAAAGATAAACTTTTAGTACAAGTTGCCATTCAGTCCACAATTTTAATAAAATTGTAGTTGATAAATATCTTCAAACAGGCATATTGCTATGTATGTCAAGAGCACCGTGATTCACTGTATGTGGTTTTGATGTATTGAGTTTCTGTACCTGAATGTTGTATATCTGTGAGCATAATAATTTCAGAGTGGTTTTGCAACAGTACAAGACGGATACTGCAGTCTTCCTGCTACTTGCTGTGTGTTCAGTTTTCATGTTTAACTGAAATCTTAATAGTGCCAATGATTCTAACTTAGTTTATTAAAATTTTGAATGAAGATAGAGATTAAATATGTACAAACACTATGAAAGAGGTTTATAGTCCCCCCAATTTTCTAGTTATTGATATATAAACTGGATTTTGTAAGATACATATTATATTAATAGAAATCAACATGAAAATGGTATTCTTGGGGCACATGGGAGACTCAGTGAAGTGCCTGCCTTCAGCTCAGGTCATGATCCCGTGGTCCAGAGTTGGAGCCACATCCTTCTCTCCCCACTCCCCATGTGCACGCGGGCACATTTCTTTCTCTCTCAAATAAGTGCAATCATTTTAAGAAATAGTATTCTTTTTTTGAAAATAGTATCCTTAATTATGAAATTCCAATCCTATATTTTTAAAATGTGCTATTTCAATTTTATATAATTTAGGTTTTCAAAAGGACCAACTGCTATTTTACATTTTAAATTTTCTTGGTGGGACATGAATATAAATAGGATATAACATCTGCAACTTGTGAGCAAATACCAAATGAAGTAATCTGAAATTTTCTGAAATGGTTGATTTGAATACATTATGAACTTTTTTTTGAAAGTAAAAATTTTTAAGATGACCTCTTTTGCATTAATTATTCTACAAATAGGTTGAAGGGGGAAATACAAAGTCAAATAATTAAGAGTATTACTGAGAATTTTTTACCCTGCTATTTTTTATGGGTTACCTCATGCATTTTAATAAAACATGCAATAAATGAATGCCTATTTGGCCTTGATACAAGTAACAGACAAACTTCAGATGATTCATTTAAATCTCTACATTTCAAATGTTATAGTATGAAAGATCTAACATATGACATAGGATTCTCAGGATAAAATTGTATCTCTTGCTAATCCTCAAAGTTCAAAATAACCTCTTATAGGATAATTGATAGACTAATCTTTGATTTCTGCTAAGGGTAAGGAATAACTAAAGAAAAATGCCTCTATAATGTGGTTGTATAATTTATCCAATCCATTTTATAGATTTTTATTTATTATCTATTTGGCAGAGTGTGATGAAAAATAAAGACAAGGCTCTTGGCTTCATGGAATGCATAGCTGGTAGGTTATGCATACATGCAACAGAAAATCACATAAATTATTTCAATGTTCTTGCTAAATATTACATGAAGAAAAAATAAAATATTATAACAAGGAACCCCCTAAATAGCCTAGAGAGTCAGGCACAGATATCTAGAATTGTAAGATGTAATCTCAGACAATCTGAAAGGTGATGCAAGATTTTCAAGGCTAGAAGGAATGGGGAAAGCTTCTTGACAGAGGGATATATATATATGTGTGTGTGTGTGTGTGTATACATATATATATATATATATATATATATATATATATNGTATATATATATATGTGTGTGTGTGTGTGTGTATACATACATACATATATATATATATATATATATATGCAGTGTTCTGAGTGAGAAATGAGAATTTATTTTAAATAAAGACACGAAGACTGAGGTAGCTAAAACAGTTGCAAGAGTTCATAAAATTGAAACAGATGAGTTCGGTGGTGGTGAATACAGTGGGTTTTATGTCAGTTAGGTTAAAAATTTTTAAATCTATCCTAAGACCAGCGGGGAGGCAAAGCATATTGAGGAGAGAATTGGCCTGATCAGATGTGCAAGTTTGATATTGTCAAGATTTTTCTAGGTTCTCTGTAAAGAGTGGTAAAGTTAGAACAAAGTAAGAGAAGACCTAGGATGACAAACTTAGAGTCCACTTAGTTATATGGGTAAAAGTTTTAGCTTGGCCTGATTATAATGAAATATAGTGCAAAGGGAGAGAAGTAAACAGATTTGAGGTACAATCAGATAAAAAGTGGGGCTCCCTGATTGATTGGCTAGAGGGGGGAATCAATCACCAAGGATGTTGAGAATAACAGCAAGTAATGAGGTTATTAGTGGAGAAAGGAAACATTAGATGAAGGATGGATTGGGAGGGAAAGGAAGATGATCAAATATTCAATTTCGACAGATTGTAAGATGCCCAAGAGTTATCCAAGTGGAAATTCTGAATAGGCAGTCAGATATGTGTGCATAGGACTTAATAATGAGGTCTCACCTATAGTTAAATTTGGAGTTTATTGGCATTGTAGGGGAAGAAACATTTTTGTCTTCTGAGTTCTTGGCTGAGACCTAGTGATAAGACATAAATTAGCAAGAGATAAACAAGAGTTTATTAACATGTTTATATCACATATATATTGGGAAGATACCCAGGGGGAAATTAGTAACTCAAAAGGATGTCTTTAAGATTCAGGTTTAAATATCATGTTAACAGGGAGAAGAGGGGAGTGTTGAAGACCTTTTAGGGGAGAGTCCATGAGTTTTAGGATGAACAGACCCTTAGAAAAGATGGGAGATGTGATAGTTTGTGACAAAGCTTTTCTGGGTGTAGTGTTGACTTCTAGTCTATTCTAATGAGTCAGCCTCCCTTGTTGATAAAACTTGCTCTCAGGAAGTGGACCTATGACAATTGAGTTCTGTTTGGAGAATTCATCCTGAGGAAGGAAAATTCAGAGAAAACCTCTACCATCATTTGCCTTTTTTAGGTAACTGCATCTCAAAATAGTCAATATTGCCAAAGTGTCATATATAGGGTAGTACATTCTACTACCCATCAATATATAGATTGCTTTTTCTTCCATGGGAGGAGATGTGATTCCTTACAAGGATAGTACAGTTTTAAAAGAGAAGAGAGGCTAGGACAAAGCCCTCAGGAACTCTTGTATTAAAGTTTTAGCAGAAATGGAGAAAACAGGAAGAGTGCAAAGAAGGAAGAATCAGCATTATACACAAGCTATGAAAAGAAGAATAACTTAGAAGCTAAATTGTCTCACGATGGAGGGAGCAATCAACAGAATCCAGTTCCTGATTGTGCATGTGTGAAGTCATTGGTGACTTGGGCAGGAGCAGTCACGTTGATTTTATTGGCCTATAAATAAGTTGAATTGTGGAACTTAGTTGTGGAGTATAGGGAAGAGAAGAATAGTTACAAAGAGGGACATGGGCTTGGAAGAAATTTTTATGGAGAGTACTAGATTATGGTTTAAATGATAATTGGAAGGATGCACACACACAGATTTTAAAGATACGAGGAGGGGCCAGGCACATTTGGCATTAACAGTTCCTGAGAAGGGAGCAAAGAAGGGATGAAAGTAGTATGGATGCATGAAAGAGTACATTCTGAATGAGACCTGTTATGGAAAAGATACTTCCTGGGCGCCTGGGTGGCTCAGTGGGTTAAAGCCTCTGCCTTAGGCTCAGGTCATGATCCCAGGGTCCTGGGATCGAGGCCCGCATCGGGCTCTCTGCTCAGCAGGGAGCCTGCTTCCTCCTCTCTCCTCTCTCTCTGCCTGCCTCTCTGCCTACTTGTAATCCCTCTCTCTGTGTCAAATAAATAAATAAAATCTTTAAAAAGAAAAAGAAAAGATACTTCCTCTAGGTGAATAGAGGAAAAGCTATTAACGGTGATAGTTTTAAATATTTAATGTTTCTGAGTTTTCTAATATTTTTGCTTTGGTTCTTTTTGGAAAGACATTATCTTTAGTATGGCTGAACCATAAACAACATGGGTTGGTAATGAGAGATGCTTAAAATGTTGGATTGTGGAAGCAAATTAAAGGACTTTATGTGGGGAAGAGAATACCGATGAAAGTTATGTTTCGGAAACATTCTTCTGACAATGATAAAATGGATTTAAGGTGGCAAATCCAGAAGTTAAGCAAACTGAGAATTTTCATAAAGATTGTTACTGACGCTCCTATTCTTACTCTCCCCTGCCTCCCCTTCCCACACACATACAGTCACTAGTCTTTCCTCCTGAAAGAATCATTCAAGGTTTGACTAGTACTGTCTCCTGTCTGAGCAGTAGTGATGCTAACAATAGTGGTTCTGATCCTCTTTTTTATCCTACCATGTAGGTTCAGGCGGGGTTGCCTAGATTAGTACACGCTAGGAATTCTTTATTCAACAACGTTCTCTCAGGTGTTCTTCTAGCACTCTGTGTCGGGCACTGCGGTTGGCATAAAGTGGTAAACCAGAATGAAAAGATGATTTACATAACTGTTCCTTGAAGAAGTTCCTTTAAGAAGACATTGCCATTATTTCAAGATGTGTGACAAGGTGCTCCTAATCACTTACATTTTTCTTTTGAGTTCTATTCAGTATAATGAGATACCAAGCATCTAGTAGATAATCCCCAACTACTTAGCAAAAGAACAAACAGCATGGCATATTTTATCCGTTTAGAGTTAGTGGCAAACTTTTGCTCCTCTACACACTTGGCTTTAAGGCACCAAAGGTAAAAACTGAGAATTGTACCATTTATTTTGGACTATGAAACAGTAGAGCATAGAATACATATCCCAACAGCAGTGCACATAAAATATCTAACCACCCAGGGTTATTTTTACATATCTGTGGTAAACTTTTTTTTTTTCTCTTTTGGCTGCTAAAGGTATGTTGCTAAGCAGTTTACATTATTATGCCAGATAATTACATCAAAACTGTTAAATCCCTTGCATATTCTCATTATATATAAATTCCGCCCACTACCCAACAAAATCTACCAAGCATTAAAACATCTTTTTCGGAAGCCATTTTTTGTCTTCTGAGTAGTGTCTCTTAATCAAAATGTGTTACTGACACTTGCTAGAAAGCTAGGAAGTTTTTCTGGGTTTTTGTGTTTTTTTTTAAGATTTTATTTATTTACTTGAGAGGGAGAGAGAGCATGAGAGAGAGAGAGCACAAGCAGGGGGTAGGGGTAGAGGGAGAAGCAGACTCCCCGCCAAGCAGGGAGCCTGATGTGGGAATTGATCCCAGAACCTGGGAACATGACCTGAGCCTAAGGCAGCTGCTAAACCCACTGAGCCACCCAGGCGCCCCTATCCTTACTATTTTTTCAGGAGAACTTAACATGGCAACGTGAAACTGCAGTGGACATTCTGGAGAAATAGGTTAAGAATGGCCCTTGGAACAGTGGGTGTGGAATGAACTCCATGCACAGGGAATGAAACATGTCTCATTTTACCTCTGGTAATACTTCCCTCAGTGAGGTTTACTGTGAAATTATAAGTGCTTTTTGAATGAAATAATTGCTGTACAACATGTATAAAACTCAGAACGAGTTTTGGATATGTTGAAACTCTCCGATAATTTCTTTTGGTAGATCACTGGGTTTAACTCTAAGTAGGACTATCCATTATGATAATTTTGGAACATCGATTACTTAATTATTCAAAGTCAGGCCATCTTGGTTCAAATACTGCTTTTGCCATTTATTAATTTTTTTTTTTGGCCTTGGGGTTATATAAACTGCCCTTGTCTTGGTTTCCTCATCTATAAAGTGAGACTAATGGTAGTAGCTATCTTATCTATGTAAGCATAATTTGAGCATTATAAAGCTAATATGTGTCAAAGGCTTAAATCAAGGCCAAGCACATGATAAATAAGTACATTTAATTTTCATGTTTATGAGCCTGTTTTAGTCAAACTTTATTTCTGCTCCATATTGTAATCTTATCTTAGACTGTTTACAAGGTAAGAGTGAATATGACTGTGTTCAGAATTTTTCCTATTTTCTTACTAAATAAGATGAAAACTCCAATCAGTAAAAATTCTTTTTGAATAGAGTTTTAACTAAATTGAATTCTTTCTTTGCTGAAAGTAAGTTCAACTGATGTAATTCAGTTTTGAATGTCCTAATGCATTTATCTTGTTTACAAAAGGTTTACACATGACATGCAGCAGATTTGGTCAAAGTAATGGAATAGTTTCATTCTCCTGCAAGACTCTGAATATACACACAGTGAGGGAGGGAAGTGCATTAGGAATCTAAGGACAGAATTCAATGCTAAATAGTAATTGAAAAAGATGTGTTGCTTGGAAACTGCAGAGAACACCGCTTTGTTTCAAGTGAAGGGTAATACAAATCATGCATTAAAATAGTAGAACCTTTTTAAAATTTCAACAATGCAATTGATGAGAGTTTTAATAAGCTCTGACATATAACTTAGAATAGTGCATTTCAATCATACAGATGGTTCATTAAGATAACCCACAGCATTGATAGATTTATACTGAGGTTTGGTTACATACCTTATGAGGCTTCAGGTTATGGTTGCATAAACTGGACTCAGATTAAGGATAATGGAATATTCCTTCTAAGAATAATCACCCTTTCAGAAAAAACTGCAGCTAATCAGAGGTGTCATGCACCATTGAGTTTTGTGCATAGGACTTGCTGTTTAATAGCTGTTTGGTGACATTTGCAATTGGATGCAGTTAATAAACAATGTAAGATGCTAATTTGTTACTTGGCAGGAGGAGTGAGTCCTTTTTCTCCCTCCTAATTTCAAAACGTGATGACCCTGAAAGTTAATGAAAATAAAGAGATCCACACATTGTAAAAAATCATAAGGCATTCGCAGTAACTACTCATCCTTTGTTTGGCTCTTTGAGGGTTGAAATTCAAATACTTATGGACAAGGCCCCTGAAATGTGAGGTGTTTACTCCATCATTAGTTTCTCTCTCCTGAAGACTTATAGGCAAGTCTCTTCCAGTGGTCTTGAAAGTTCTTCCAATTTGGAAACTAATTGAGCTGCATGTAGAACAATTTCTTAGGCCTTGATATTCTGGAAATCCATTCTTTATTTGACCCAAAACTTAAGCTAATCTCTTCTTAGCAAACTATAACCAAGCACCAAGCTGCTTGTTTATGCGTTAGTCCTTAGAAGTTGGTTTTAGCTCATCTTAAATAGATCATTTTATGTCAATTATAATTTAATAGAAGTAAAAACATTTATTGGATCCTAATGTTCACCTTACTTTATTTTATTCTATTTTTTAAATTTAAAATCAACTAGCCAACATATAGTACATCATTTGTTTCAGATGTACGGTTGAATAATACATCAGTTGTATACAGCATCCAGTGTTCATCACATCATGTACCCTCCTTAATGTCCATTACCGAATTACCTCATCCCCCTACCCACCTCCACTCAAACAACCCTCAGTTTGTTTTCTGTAGTTCAGAGTCTCTCATGGTTTGTCTCCTTCTCTGATGACTTTCCAGTTTTCCCTCCCTTCCCCTATGATCCTCTGCACTGTTTCTTATATTCCACGTATGAGTGAAACCATGTGATAATTGTCTTTCTCTGCTTGACTTATTTCACTGAGTCTCCAGTTCCATCCATGTCCATGTACATGGTAAGCACTCATCCTTTCT
This sequence comes from Ailurus styani, assembly GCA_002007465.1. Taxonomy (NCBI): domain Eukaryota; kingdom Metazoa; phylum Chordata; class Mammalia; order Carnivora; family Ailuridae; genus Ailurus; species Ailurus styani. Next base: position 155,357 of record LNAC01000902.1, read on the forward strand.
GATGGCTGAGTAATACTCCATTGTGTGTATACACACACACACTTATATATATGATATATATGATATATATGCATGTTATATATATGATATATATGTATGTTATATATATGATATATATGTATGTTATATATATGATATATATGTGTGTGATATATATGATATATATGTATATGTAATATATATATCATATATATCACATATATATATCATATATATGCGACGTCTTCTTTATGCATTCATCTGTCAATGAATGTCTTGGCTCTTTCCATAGCATGGCTATTTTGGACATTGCTGCTATAAACATTTTAGTCTTTTTTTTTTTAAGATTTTATTTATTTGACAGAGAGAGACACAGCGAGAGAAGGAACACAAGCAAGGGGAGTGGGAGAGGGAGGAGCAGGCTTCCTGTTGAGCAGGGAGGCTGATGCTGGGCTCGATCCCAGGACTCTGGGATCACATCCTGAGCCAAAGGCAGATAGATGCTTAACAACTGAGCCACTTCAGCGCTCCTACATTTTAGTCTTTAAAAACTCACAATGAACTGTAAGTTAGACGTCAATAAAATCAATTTTATGGCAATTATCCACGATTAAAATTGGTATATATGCCCAGAAACGACTTTTGATGGATTTTGTTAACAAGAGATTGTGGTACCTTTTTCTCCATTAATACAAATAATAGGGTTAAGAATGCATGTATAAGGGGTGCCTGGGTGGCTCAATCAATTAAGTGTCCAGCACTTAATTTCATCTCAGGTCATGATCTCAGGGTTGTGGGATTAGGCTCTGCACGGGGCATGGAGGCTGCTTGAGATTCTCTCAATTCATTCTTTCCTTCTATCTCTGCTCTCTCCCTCTCAAAAAAAAAAAAAGAAAGAAAGAAAAGGGGAAAAAAAAGCATGTATAATGGAAAGTTGTAACTTTGGTATGAAATTGAGTAAGATTCAGGGCGCCTGGGTGGCTCAGTGGGTTAAAGCCTCTGCCTTCGGCTCAGGTCATGATCTCAGGGTCCTGGAATCAAGGCTGGCATCGGGCTCTCCGCTCAGCGGGGAGCCTGCTTCCCCCTTTCTCTCTGCCTGCCTCTCTGCCTACTTGTAATCTGATCTCTCTCTGTGTCAAATAAATAAATAAAATATTTTTTAAAAAAATTGCGTAAGATTCAGAACTTAAGGGTAATACTACAAATGGTATAATTAAAACAAGAATAATTATTTCTAAGACAAATTTTTATTACATATACTAAATATAATTTTTAAACTATCTCACCAATTATGTTTGACCACCTATATTTCAGATTGGGAAATATTTCTGGCATTCTTCTATTAAACTTTTTTTTTTTTAAGATTTTATTTATTTGACAGAGAAAGACAGAGAGAGGGAACACAGCAGGGGGAGTGGAAGAGGGAGAAGCAGGCTTCCCGCTGAGCAAGGAGCCTGATGTGGGGCTTGATCCCAGGACCCTGGGATCATGACCTGAGCCAAAGGCAGATGCTTAATGATTGAGCCACCCAGGCGCCCCTATTAAACTTTAAATGGAAATGTTTTAACAGTTGACAATAATGAAAAGTATAAACATATTTATATAGTGATTTGTGGTAAATACTGTCATATTTTTTTCACTTACGTTTCACAATTGAATACTATACCATTTAGGACAAAGTTATTTGAGATAACATCACAAAAAACCTTCCAGACTCAGAAGAACAAAGGCTTATTTCTTGCTCAAGCTAGAATATCCAGGAGCAGGGGGTAGTTCTGGTTGTAGTGTCTCAGGGGCCAGTCTGAGGGAGCAATGAACATCTCAAATATTGACATGTTGGAGGGGAAAGAGAAGTGGAGAAAGGGGGTCTTTAACCCACTCTTAAATACATCAAATGTTAAATATTTGAAAGTTGCTAAGAGAGTAGATCTTAAAAGTTATCATGACAAGAAAAGAGAGTAACTATGTGAGATGATGGATTAACTAAACTCCTTATAATCCTTTCATAACATATATGAAATCATGTTCTATAGCCTAAACATATACAATCTTATGTGTTAATTATATCTCAAAACTAGTAAAAAACAAATTGAGCTTTATAGGTGGCATTCATCATTTCTCACAACTCATTGGCTAGAACCAGTTCAACCAGCAGGATATCGGAAAGTATAACCTATCTTTGTTCTTAGAAGATGGAAGAACCAGAAATAAAGGTTGAATACCTCTGATAACCACCGCTGCTGGTAGGTTTTATTCTTACCATTCTACAGATAGAATGGATGCTTAGGAAATATAAAAGACTTGTTCAAGATCACCTAGTAATTAAACTTGAGAACTAGAATTCAAATATGTATTTGTAAACTCCAAATTCAGTGTTCTTTCCATTAAAACTTTGGTTATAACTGCATTCAATCCACATCTACTTCAAAAGTTTGTATAATAAATTTGTAACCATTGGTTTCTATATAACCAGACATATTTTTTTCTCTTATTGCAGACCATCATTCCAGTGGCAACCATTAGTACATATAATAGAAATCTGATATGTAGCAAGTCTTAAACTGAAGTTTAAAAAAAAAAAACTCCAGTTTTTTCTTCTAGTTTCAGGTACTTGGTATGATTGTCTGCTTAACTACGTCTTTCAGGATTATCCTCAACTTTTCCCCTAAGGATCGCATCTCAGAAATGTGACTTCATCCATGCACTTCTTTTTAGAGCTAGTGCTTTCTTTCAGGTGTAAAAGAAAAATTATACCATAATTTGTCTAACACTTCAAGAAGGACTATTCAAGACTATTGCATTAGGGATCAAGCCTATTGCAATAGAGGAACAAGACTGATCTCCACTGAAACAAAATGTGGGAGAGTTTTAAGTGGGGTGGTAGGGTGAGGATGAGATAGTGAGGAATTACTGGAGGACATGAGTGGGGAGGGTTGGTCGATGTGATCAGGCCCTTGTCTTTAGTAATTAGTGATTATTGAAGTTGGGCTCCCATTCTCCCTTTGTTGCTGATTATGTGTGGAAAGGGTGGCTCTTAGGTCTTTGAGAAAGATATACATGAGTTGTAAAACTGGAAAGAGGGTGGGAGAAGATTCATATCTCAAAGGAGTAGAGAATTTATAATTGCAAATTTTCTACAGAAAACGGGAAGTGAGGGGGGCATAGAGTTAGGGAAACTGTCTGATGTTTAGTCAGGCTCAGGGGAATGGTAAGATCTTGGTCAGCTCTTCTTATCTCCATTCCCTGCCTCTGTTGTCTCCCCATTCCCATCCGTGTTTTTCCCTGGTTTCTGAGATGTGTCCTCCTCCAGTAATACACGTTAAATCATATCACTCTTTTCCACAAAAGAACAGTTCTTGACCCTACCCATGCTTAAAATATGTTCACAACTTTAGACTTCTAGCATTCTATTTGCCTGATACATACATTTCCTATCCCACCGCAAGGTTCTTCTCATTGCTCTTTAAAAATACAGTTTCACTATATTTGCACCCATTCCTTCTAAAATGGTCTGTCTTTCCTTCTCTTACCAGTACTTTAGCATACCAGCTCAAATTTCACCTGCAGAGGAAGTCTGAATTAGTCAAGCCCACAAGGGCCTATAATGCCATCCAAGGCAATTTAGAGTTTTTCCTGTCAAGATGATGAAACTGAAGCACCCCAAGCCTTTATATGATTTGTTCAAGCTCACATAGAGCTCACTAGGGAAAGGTGGAGACAGAACCTTGCCTACAGCTTGATAATTAATGAGTGTGTGTTTCTTCAGAATATGTTGTAATAATTAATTAACATTGAATCCTGAAATCCTTATGAGATAGAACTAAGTTTATTTCACTTTTCCAGATGAGGCTGATTAACAGAACCAATGAGTCAAGGCCATGTTACACTTATTTTGAATTACCATGATTTTGGATTAACATTAGGCAAATTTTACTGTTCAATTTTATTCCTATTGTTTCGCTCTTGATAAATGATATGTTTACATCTTTGAATCAAGACCCCAAGATTCCATCTAAATCTGATTTTTAAAATTCATATCATTTTCTGACCTAAAATTACCTGATTTGTTATTCAACTGAGAATCTAACAATGAAATAAATACATGATAAACATATTGAAAAAATAAAACACACAACATAGGAAAAAGCAATATCTTTCTCCATACCTATGTATTACTTAGTAGAAGAAAAATGTGATAACATTAACCCTACTATTCACTAGTATAGATTACTATTAATAGCAAAGAATAAAGGTAATAGAAACCTTTTCAGATGAAAACTTTTTAGTGACATGGTGGACTGTGCACATTGCAAATGAAAATCTTGCCTTTAAGAATACCCACTTCCTGAAAAGATTTCTTTTAAATCTGTATAAAGTACTCCTGAGGGTAAATTGCTTAAATGAAACTATTAAAGTGCTATCTAGAAGTGGTTGGTGTTCAGAGAATTTACAGTACTCCTGTCTTACTGCATTATCAGGATGATCACCTTTCCACAAAGCTTTTGAAATGATTTTTATTTCTTTGTCCTTAGGACATGCGGGGATTCTGGAGAGCAGGAGATAATTGTAATGGGATTTTTCTCCTCCTAGGATATGGATTCACTTTAGAACAACCTCTATCCCTTTCAGTGGTAAACAATATTCAAAATAATATGAATAATTTGCAGCAGGAAACCTCCTTCCTTTAAAAATAAGCTGCTTTCTTTTATTAGACTAAAAACTTTGTTAGAGAAGATGCTCATGAACATTGAGCTAATCTTTGAAGGAAACAAAACTTTCTGGTTGACTTTGGCAAGGCTCTTCTGACGAATAATGTTTTAATACCATCACAGACGATTGTTCAAAACTGTATTTTTGACTCCCTCCACATTTTTTTACTGAGCGTCAACATGTTCATAACATTTTATCAGCTGAATAAAGTTATTTTAAATATATTAGTTATTTCCACTTAATCCAATCATTTACAAAATTTTAATCACACTACTTGAAATATGCCTATATTAGAATAGTAAATGTATGTAACTTATTAATGGTTTTACTTATATGAGCAGAGACTCTATTTTTGTTAAACAAATATCTTCAAAGTTTAAAACCTTCTTGTCCATAAAATTCTAGTTCTGGAGATTAGCTTTCAATTTTACAATATTTCTAGGTACATTTCATGTCTTACCTAATAACGTTTATGGATTAAGGCTACTTAATCATGAATCATGAATGAAATGGCTTTTTTTTTCATTGCTTTTTCCTCTTGGCATTGAGTTTTGACACTATTCACTGTTTTGCTCTNCTCTTACCTAATAATGTTTATGGATTAAGGCTACTTAATCATGAATCATGAATGAAATGGCATTTTTTTTTTCATTGCTTTTTCCTCTTGGCATTGAGTTTTGACACTATTCACTGTTTTGCTCTTTATAAAACACTGCTAAAACTTGGCTGCTTGGATAAGTCTTCGTTGATTTTCCCCCCTTGTGCTCTGTATTTTCTTTCCACTCATCCTCCTGAGCTTTGGTTCTCCACCTAAAGGCAACTTTTCTGAGACTTTCACCGTGACTTGTCTTTTTGTCTGTCCCCTGGGCAACCACAACCACACATTATTTCACCGTGTAAGTAACAAGAATTCTCAGCTCCACCTGCTCATCATTTTCATACACTCATTTCAAGCTTTACATATTCAGAACCCCAAATCTTCCCTTCTCAAATGTTTGTTTCCTACTTCCTGAGAAAAATGAAACAATTACTCACTAGTTACCCAAGCCAAAACGTGACCATTGTTCTAGATTCTTCTTTTTCTCTCTCACCACCCATCAAGTCAGTAGTATGGTCTTTATAATTCTAGTTCCTAATTGCTTTTTAAAAATCTTTATTTTTCTCTCCTTCCTAATGCTAATTTTGGTCTGGCTCTATAATGTTTTCCATGTAGATTAGAACCAAGTTCCTTGCCTTTTCCCATTGTGCCCCAATTAGTGCTTCCTTGCTATTTGGATCTTCTTTCAGTGATGAATCTAATTATATTGCCCTTTTACTTAAAAATATTACCTCTGGATTAGCATTGACCAAATGGTTAAAATTGACCTTATCAATGCACTTAGAACTTTTCAGGATCTGTCTAAAATCTGCTTTTTTAAGTCTTGTTTCTACCTTTTCTGCACAATAGAACCCAAATTAATACGTGCATCAATTTTGTATAAGGTCTCAAGATGTTCAGTTAATAAATGAAAATTCAATTCAAAGTACCTTTCACTATTGTACTGAAAGACAGCATTAGTTGAATATAAGAAATAGCATTTATAGATTTAGGCAATATCTAAAGTAGGTTATCAAGTCAACCGCCTATGCCATCAGTTACTGGTTTTTAAGTTTAGAACTAAGCAGATTTGGCGGGGGTTGTTTGTTTTGTTTAAGATGTGTGTATTTATTTTAGGGAGAGAGAGAGAGCAAGAGTATGAATGAGCATGAGAAGGAGGAGAGAGGTAGAAAGAATCTCAAGCATCCATTTTCTTCAAATGATCTTTTTTATTTTTTCAGTGATCCAAGATTTATAGTTTATGCACTACACCCAGTGCTCCATGCAATATGTGCTGCAAATGGTCTTTTAATCAAGACTCAGGCATATTAGACTTTATCTCAACTATAATACTTAAGGATTTAATTGAGGGTCATTTGTTCCTTTACATACAGTTGTAACCAGGTTCTGTAGAAAGCGAATCTGTGAATCAACGCTTTTCTGCAGTTGGGGATTTTAATTTGGGAGCACTAGCTAACTCGAAAGTTTTTAGCATGATTACATTTATCTATACTTAAAGTACAAAGGAATTCACACACTGGAAAGTAATTGCTCTGTTGCCATAGGGAAAGAGATTAGGAAAACTGTGAATTTAAGGAAGAAACTGCCTGGGTAGTAATCCCTTTTATTATCTAGTCTAAGCCATAAATAATTCTATCTCCAGCCTAATAAATAATTATGTCATGAACTCTAAAGTCAGAGGACTTGGGCAAGATTGTTAGGAAGTACAACAAATAGAAACTTTCCATATTCCTAAGGTCATATTGTCTCTTTTAAAATATGTATTTGACAGCACTGAATGCAATGCAGATGCTAATGCACACAGCAGGGGAGGACAATTACAGAAACCATTCATTTACTAGGTGATCTCTAAGTCCCCTTCTAACTTTAAAATTCTATGCCTATGTCTAAATGAGAGTCATTTTCATTTAAATTGACAAAGCTAATCCTATGTTTTAATTAAGGTATGTTCCTTTCATTAAATGACTGCGTGTCAGATCAGGGAATTATGTTAATGGGGAACCTAAAATTTGTCTGGAAAAAACCGGGGTCATAGAGCAGGCAGAATTTAGACAATGACTGAGACCTCACCAAACAAGTTTACCAGCAGAGCCTGTGCTAAGGGGTTTGTCAGCTGGGCAGGGGGAATAGACAAATCTATAGATGAGGACGGGAACAAGAATCGGTGGAGATTAGCCTGGAGTAAATAGGTAAGGCCAACCTGGGTTTCATGAAAAGGCAGCCAAAGCAAGTTCTAGAGGTGTGACTCCAAACCTATTTTTCTTTCGGGTCTCTGATATTCCCCTGCCAGTTTTGCTTCCAAGATACACTCTTTTACGCTTTGTTGCTCCTAGTACTATGAAAGTGATTTTGGATCCATTTTACCACTTGAAAAATCTTTAATAATTGTACAGAACCAACTGTAGATCATGTTGTTAGAGACGGTTCATTAGAATCCAACAGGATACCTGGAGGCCAGCAAAGAGAAGGGCATGGTCAACTATGGGGAAAGGCAGAGGCCTGTCCTGGCAGGGCTCTAAAAAACCACAAGAAGCCTGATCAAACCAGACAGACTCAAGATGGCAGGTGTCATAACCGGAAAACCCTGACCAAATAAGGAATAAAAGGCATGTAACTCTGCTTCCAAGAAATCTCTGCCCCTGTGATGAATATTCCAACTACTGGTGGATGAATATTCCACCTACTTATGAACAACTGTCAATAAAAGATAGAAACCCAGACCCCACAGAGCGCAGCCTGCTCTTTTGACCTTGCCCATTCTCACATTTCAAGAGTGCGATTTTGCTCTAATAGACTTTCCCACGTATGTCCCTCTTCTGCTGTATTATGTCTGTCCTTGAATCCTTTCTTGGGATGAGACCGAGAGACTGGTTTACATCTTTGGGATAGACTGAGTGGGGGCCTTAGGGCCTGGGGTCTCCCCAGTTCACCAGACAATAATATGGGCAAATCATAAGCATATCATAGAAGCCGGGTCTGGGGTAGGGTGGGTTTTAGGATCCTCTGTGGGTTGGCTAGGTAGTTGCTGATAATTTAGTGACCTTTGAGTCCTCCTTATTGCCATTTGCTGCTTCCAGTACCCAGACTTCCACTGCGAGGCTGTGATGGAGTCTCAACAGTCAGGCATTTAATCAGAAATGAAAATAATCAGCTTCAATGAGGAGATAATAAATTTAACCCCGTTTCTCTGGAATACCCTATTACCTCCTTACCTGCATAGGACTCACCATTTCTCAAACTCAGTTCCTAATATAAAAAGTTTAAGTGACCATCCCTGACCAAGATGGCCACCTCTAAGTCTACATTCCTCTTCACTTCTCACTGGAGTCACTGAAGGCCTTATCGTGTTCGTTGCCTTGAATGACTTAACTATTTAATGCAACTGAATACCTCAGATGTTTTTGATAACTACTCACCAGGACCACCACCTCCTTGAGGAAATTAACCAGGAAGTATAAGCTATAATAGCATAGTTCTGATGAAGTGCTGATTGTGTCTGTCATGTTCAATGATACTTCACTAGAGAATGCACCCAATAAGTAAATACTTGTTAAATACATGAATAAAAGTGAGGGCAAAGAGTGGACAGTCCCCAGTTCTGAATGGAACAAATGAGTAGATATTTCCATTATTGAAAAAAAGAAACAAAGGAAAGTAAGTTTAAGGGGAAAATATAAATCCTATGTCAAGAATATTAAACACGTGATGCCCATGTGGTGATCAGATGTTGATATACACATCTCTCCTCACAGATGTGTAATGTCTATTTTTCCCTCTGGGTGCTAAGTTTCATGATGGAAGAAATGGATTTTTATTTGTTCCTATATAGCCAATATTGGAATAGTGTCTGTCACCCACCAGATACTGAATAAATCTGATTACATTAGTGGCTGAGTTAATTAATATCTTTTGCATTTCCCCTTTTATGAGCGTTCGGATGTCATTTTTTATGGTTAACACAGTGCGTTTTGTGTGTCAGTTACATCAACTAGTTCAATTCTCAGAGCAACACTACGAAATAGTCATTATTGGGCTCCCTATTCTACATATGAAGACAAGCACAGACAGCGTAGGTAAATGATCCAAAGTCCTCAAGCTAGTAGATACTGGGGCTGAAACCAGAATGCAGACTGTTTTTCTAGAGGCCATGCTGTTCTCCATCATCTTATTCTTCTCTGTTACTTCCATAATGATAGCAATGCTTTATAATCTTGTATTGGCTAGACTTTAAGCAAAACAAATGGCAAATGAAGAAATAACTGAAAGAAATTAATACCCATATATTTTGGGGTAAATATATGGAAAAATGGGAAAACAAGCCACAGTAAAACCAAGAAGCATAAGACCACCTGTGAGAAACTCTAGCACTAGGAAGAGGAGAAAAGGAGAAACATAAAAATGTTTTCTATTTTAAATAACTCACCCTGGCCGCAATATAAATGTTCATTTTTTTAAAGATTTTATTTATTTATTTGACAGAGATTAAAAGTAGATAGAGAGGCAGGCAGAGAGAGAGAGAGGAGGAAGCAGGCTCCCTGCTGAGCAGAGAGCCTGATGCGGGGCTCGATCCCAGGACCCTGAGATCATGACCTGAGCCCAGGGCAGAGGCTTTAACCCACTGAGCTACCCAGGCGCCCCTAAATGTTCATTTTTAAAGAAGATCTTATTTATTTGACAGAACGAGAGTGTACAAGCAGAGGGGGCAGCAGAGGAAGAGGGAGAAGCAGGCTCCCTGCCAAAGAGGGAGCCTGATGGGGGTCAATTCCAGGACCCTGAGATCATGACCTGAGCTGAAGGCAGACCCTTAACCGCCAACTGAGCCACGCAGGTGCCCCATATGTGCTCAGTTTAATGCTGCCACTGAGGACAGCATCTGAATAAGCAAGCTATCGCAGCTCTCCAGGGAAGAGAGCACTTGGGGAAGTGAGGGATGGAACAAGGTGAGACTAAGAAAACTTAAAAAGTATAATTGGACCAACATGATGATCGTGGAGTCAGGAAAAGTGAAAAAAAAATGTGAGGAGTGAGTAAATGTGATTCTCACACTTCTGGCTTTGATATGATGAATGTTAGAGCTGTGATCATAAGGACGTAGGAGAATCTGCAACCTACTGATGTAGGAAAGAAGTCAGGGTTGTGGGAGCCAAGAAAATTCTTGAGACATCTTTGGTGCATAGAGGTGGTTTTGTTAAAGCACGGGCCAGGACCTGTGGACAGAAAGAGCTGCACCACTGTCCTAAAGAGGAGTCCATCATATTCTTTCAAGTTGGGAGGAGGGTAGGGCCAGCACAAGTCTCCAAGGTATTTTGAAAACAAGGTTTTCAGCACCTTGAAGGAGCTGGCTACTGTTCCGAAATGGTTACTCAGTACCGCTTAGTAAAAACTCAGTCATGAGACCCTTCAGATGTCTATCAGTGAGCCGTAGGCTTGGGGGATAATGGCCAACATACATCTTGGGGGTCGAGATAAAGGAAGTTTCCAAAGGAATTTTTATGTGTTTAAGGCGAACTTGCAGGATCCTGGGAGCTTGGGCTAAGGTTGCCTTTTGCCCTTAGCAAAGTGTCAGCATTGAGGCCGCTGAGCTCCCAGTGGAAGGTCACTCTGCCTGTTTCAAGGACTTGTCAATGGGATCTAAGTAGTAAAGAAATTTAATTTTTCTTTTGCTTTTGTTTCCCACATCAATATTTTGTTGCGATGATGAATTGGGGATATTTTAAATTTAAGAACTTAGATGTATCTCTAGCCTCTTTTCTGGGACAATTTGTGTTGAATCGCCTACTTACCACACTTGCCAGTTTATCTCTAGAACCCCTTAAATCGAGCACATGTGAAACTGGATTCATGCGTTCTCTCCAACCCATTTCTATGCCAGTGTTCTCCGTCTTTGGAAAGGGTACCACCACCTACCTGGTAGCCCAGTCTGAATGCAGGCGCTTCCTTCACTTTATCCTCTCTCCATGTCCTTCAGACCTTCACGTGCATACTGACACCCAATTTATCAAATATTAACACAATTGAATACTTCCCTTTTATGTCCCCAAATTTAGATCCTCATTATTTCTCATTTGGATTTAGTGCTACTTTGCTAGATTAATAGGTGTTAACTGAAAGGTGGGAAAGTGGAACTTGCTTTTCTCCTCCTAAAAAGTTTCCTTATCCCTACTTCACAAATTAACTCTTTACTTAACCCTTAGAACTCAGCTAAAAATTGCTTCCACCTGGCAAATTTTTCTAACTTCAAAACTAGGATAGGTCACCCAGTTTCATATGTTCCCTTTTTCTAAGGTTTTACAGCTCTGTAATTACTTGTTCAGTATCTGTCCTTCAAACTAAATCATGAATACCATGAGAATGTGGTCTGTCTCTGTCTTGTAGACCTATTTCTCTAGGACCTTATAATAGGAGATACTCAGTAATTCATTAAATAAATGAAAAGAGGTGAAGCAATATAACACCAAAAGGAAAAAATATTCCATATCCATTTGCTTTCATAACTTGAAAACATGCTGATTTACACAGGAGCAATTTTGAAGTGGTGTATCAGGAGGCATAAAAGGTAAATAAAAGGAAAGTAGTTCAAATACATTTTCAGAGAGTGCTGCTGACATTTTAGAGGAGTTGAAAAAGGACATTGAAACAATTGGTTAAAATAAAAGGACCTTTACTCATTGATAGTTACCCAGTGACTTGAATAATTGAGAGCAGGCCTACCAGCAACCTTGTAAACAATGGAATCAGCACTAACTACTCTAGCAGTAATGCTTTGTTAAATTTCTTTGAAAATGCCACCCACGGATAGATCTTGCTGGTTCCTAGCAGGAACAAAATGGGAAATATAAAATCATTACCTATTATCACCATGCGTTTGATAATTCCATAATCCCAAAAGCACTATAGCATCCTAAGTGTCAGACATAGAGCGGTCATGTTCAATGGAAAAATTGTCAGGGCCTTAACCCTCAAAAGACCAGAACAATCTGACAGCCTCTCAGGCAGCTAATGTGGCAGAAAAACAGGTTGAGTCTGACCTGCTTTTCTCCCTTGGGAACCTCATATTCAAGTTGGCCCCAAGATTCCCCCTAGCTAATCCTGTCTCAGGACTCAAGAGAATAGCAAAAAGGTATAATTGATCTTTCTTTTCACTTAAAATTCTTCCAGGGACAAAGATGAGCTCTAAAGAGCAGTTCTTATGATAAATATTGCTCTCTTTCATGTAAAAAATTTTTCTTTGTAGAACTTTTTTTTATTTACCACATGATTTTTAACATCTAACCATTGCCCTTTTATTCCAACAAAATGGTGGTGAGTATAGACTAGCATAAGTCACTCAAATTTAAAATCTCAACAGAAGATGATAATTGAAAAATAAAATATTAACTCATTTTCATCTTTGGTCATTCTGGGGGTCTGGGTTAGAGAGACATTCCCTTTTAAGTGGATCTAGTCATGACAGAAACCCTTTTATTTAAAAAAAATTGTAGATAATAATAAGGGATTTCAATTTTATTCAGCATTGACTATCTCAAAGGAAAAATTAAAATGCACCAGATTACTAAATATATTGGAATGAGCATAATAGCTTTATTCAGTAAAGAGTCAGTGGGGCTAAGACTTCTGAATAATGAACATTTTTAACAATTAAGGTGGTGAAAATGAATTAAGCGATATCATTTAATAATGCATAAATATGACAATGAGGTTTTTAGTTCCTACATCTAATATTCAAAACCTGAGGATGATGTGGGGGGCAGTGGAGAAAGCGGCTTTCAATTTAAAACAATTTAAAGTGGGCACTGTTCCAATGATGAGGCCAATCAATATTCATGTTTGTCCTTTAGTGTCCACCAGTTATCTTTATAATTTGTCTCATTAGGATTTTTACTTAATACACAAATGTAGATTAATGCCTATTTCGTTTTTCACAGTACGTATTAAAGCCAACATACTAGGTTCCGTCCAGGTTTTAGCCTTGCAAAAATGGGTGCTCTTGTTGAAAATGATAAGGATAATTCCACCAACTGCAAGGATTCTTCACCTAAGAAGCTGGCAATCAGTGAGTCTATGTGTATATTTATATCAAATAACTTTTGAGCCCAATGTGCCGACCTTTATATAAAAGGAATTCTTTGGGCGCCTGAGTGGCTCAGTGGGTTAAAGCCTCTGCTTTCAGCTCAGGTCATGATCTCGGGGTCCTGGGATCGAGGCCCGCATCAGGCTCCCTGCTCGGCGGGGAGCCTGCTTCCCCCCCTCTCTCTGCCTGCCTCTCTGCCTCCTTGTGATCTCTCTCCCTCTGTGAAATAAATAAATAAAATCTTTAAAAAAATAAAAAAATAAAAAAAAATAAAAGGAATTCTTTGAGCAATTCTCTAGAGAAATTTTGTTGGAAGACTCCTCCTTCCATCCCCCCCACCCCCACCACCCACATGGTTTTCAAGTTGCTCTGAGTTCTTTTGATCTGCAACAGCACTATTTTTTTTTTTTTAAGGGAAACAAGTCCAAAGAATGTTATTGTGAAGACACATGTAGAAAAGATGTGGAAGTCATCCCAAACCAGTAGGACTGTGCTCCGGTGTGGCATCAGTGTTCTCCCCCATGGCATAGCTGAGTTTTAGGACATACCTCTCTCTACCTACATTATCTGCTGAGAGTTTAGTCCTTTTCCTCTGTCCCAGGACCATGAGATCATGACTTGAGCTGAAATTGAGTCGGCCATTGACTGAGCCACCCCTAGCAGAGGAGATTTCCAAGCCAAGTGTTGAAGAAGCAGTTTATTTCCTCCTGACTGCTTGCAGTAAAATGCAAGAAGAGAGAAATAAATTGGAGGATTTGTTAAGCAATAAACAAGAAGGGACTAGAATGTAGAGATTTGAAAATTTGCAGCCTATTTGCCAAAGAGAATACTCAGAGTGTGACTGACTGCCTATGTTGTTAATAAGAAAATTACCCAATTATGCCCAATGGGTTTATTTTTTTTTTTATTTTTTTTTTTAAGATTTTATTTATTCATTTGACACAGAGAGAGAGATTACAAGTAGGCAGAGAGGCAGGCAGAGAGAGAGGAGAGAGGAGGAAGCAGGCTCCCCGCTGAGCAGAGAGCCCGATGTGGGCCTCGATCCCAGGACCCTGGGATCATGACCTGAGCCGAAGGCAGCGGCTTTAACCCACTGAGCCACCCAGGCGCCCTTCCCAACAATTTTTGCACCCAACAATTTTTCTGTGCCCTGAATTCTGCTGTACCNCAATGGGTTTAAACCATGGACCCAATCAGCCATCTAATAGAAGCCAGGAATAGAGAAGGGATTAAACGAGCAAGAATACTGCTGGCTGGGACTAAAGAGAACACAGCTAAATGGGATGGAAATAGGAAGGCTGTTGGACTTCCTTGGTTTTATAGGACAAAATGGTGAAGGTTTTTGACTGTGAACTTGTGCTGTTCTTCCAGAAAAGGGGAGAATGGCCCTAAACTTGATGCAGATCTCATGAAGGCCACCACTTCAGGTCAGCCTGACACTGAAGCCACACAGACAAAGTTGCCCGAAGCCTTATGGGGTGCATCCGCTGTCCAGCAGAGTATTTTAATTTCTATCAATATTGATATTTTCCTGGCAACGTTGTTCACGGTCTATTTTTTCATCTTCTTTACATAGAACTACAGAAGACTTCATAAGTATTAAGTATTACCACAGGCTTTATATTATTACCAATAGAGAGTACTCTAGTTGAATAAAAACTTGGCAGAGAATGATTTTGATTATCGATTTATCTTTCTCTTGATTATGGACTCATCTTAATCATTAAGTATGTGGTTTTTGCCTGGGGCCTGTCATTCTCTCTGCTTGGAAATTTTCGTGAAGACAATAATACCTAATCTACATTCTTCCTAGGGTTCTTGTGAGCAAAATAACTTTGGTAATACGGGATAAAATATAAGATCTAGTATTGCTGGTGTAATTTTAGCAGTTAAAATAAATTTGATTATTTGAGGAATGATAGTTACACTTAAATATAGCTGCCTCTCTGCTGGATATGCAATTAAATTTGTTAGTGTGTGAATGTTTTTGCCTTCTTGGTACATTAGTGTTCATTGTACATCTTAAAATATTTAGAGCAGAAAATGTTCTTTAAATTATTACCCCTTACATAAGAATTTAAGTTCTAAAGGTAAAGGTGGGGCGCCTGGGTGGCTCAGTGGGCTAAAGCCTCTGCTTTCGGCTCAGGTCATGATCTCAGGGTCCTGGGATCGAGGCCCGCATCGGGCTCCCTGCTCGGCAGGGAGCCTGCTTCCCCCTCTCTCTCTGCCTGCCTCTCTGCCTCCTTGTGATCTCTCTCCCTCTGTGAAATAAATAAATAAAATCTTTAAAAAAAAAAAATAAAAAAAAAAATAAAGGTAAAGGTGTTTTAGCTTTAGTCTTAGGAAAACCTACTTAAAATTGTTTGTGTCCCTCCTGCTAATGTCACTTTAATGCAAAGAATGATTTTATATTAATGCTGAAACATCACCTTGACATTTAAAGGGAAAGAAAACATTTTATGAGGTCGCAAATGAGCACTTAAGATATTGCAGTGTCTCTTTGATGAAAAAGCAAAATGCTCTTTTGTTTTTTAAAAATGCTAACTTTCCTCTTCAAAGGAATATATGCCAGAGTATCCTACCTAGATCTGGGGTGAAGAAGGCAGCCGGTAATTCTTCAAATTATCATTTCGTTTTGCTGTAAAGGAATGCCATTTTTTTTTTTATCTTGAATGATAGACCTATTTAGGAAATAACTTTCAAAATGTCCACTTTGGGGATGAGGAAATTATGCTTTGAGGAAAAAGAGTAGAAAAATCAACCGTTTTTTAAGTGACATTTGTTTATTTAATGGGATTCTACATTTTGTGGGTGACTGACAGAAGCATTTATCCTCTTCAAACAGCTTCATAATGTGTGAGAGCCACAGGGGCTCAAGTGGGAGATGACAATGAGGTTTCAGGACGTTGAAAAGGGTCTAGAAATCCAGATGTATGATTACAGATTGAATAGCTCATTTTTTTTTAAAAATATTATTTATTTATTTCACAGAGGGAGAGAGATCACAAGGAGGCAGAGAGGCAGGCAGAGAGAGAGAGGGGGAAGCAGGCTCCCCGCCGAGCAGGGAGCCCGATGCGGGCCTCAATCCCAGGACCCTGAGATCATGACCTGAGCCGAAAGCAGAGGCTTTAACCCACTGAGCCACCCAGGCACCCTAATAGCTCATTTTTCAAGTGTAGGCTGATATTTATATTGCTTTGCCAATGTATATATTAAAATTAATTTGCCACTTGCCATCATCAATTAATCTGTTGGTACTAAAATTACAACTGCCATCCATTGACTACCTACTTTCTTTTTTTCAGAAAAACTTAATTATATTGAGGTGGCCCTGATGCCATGGTGGCCTACATAAAGTAAACTAAGCTCCTAAGGGCCTTCAGTTTACAAAATTGAAACCTAAGGACAACTAACCACAAACAGCCAGTGATGTTTTAAGCGGTAGTCAATCAATAATTCCCTTTCTTCACTTCTGCCTATTCTGTGTCAAAGCTGCTCCCCCAGGGTCCTGTCATGGAGTGCTGTCACCACTTCCGGTTTGGAGCTGCCTGATTTGAATAGAGTTTTGCTCAAATAAGTTATTAAAATTTTTATTGTGTCTTAGTTTTATAACACCACTATCTAAAACTAATACAGAAATTAAGAACTGAGAGATGACATGGGGCACCGGGGTGGGTCAGTTGGTTAAGCATCCAACTCTTCATTGAAGCTCAGGTCATGATCTCAAAGTCAGGAGATTGAGCCGGGGAGCCTGAGTTGAGCTGCACACTCAACAGAAAGTCTGCTAGAGATTCTTTTTCTCCTTCTCCCTCTGCCCCTCCCCCACCCGAGCTCACATGTGCGCGCGCGCGTGTGTGTGTGTGTGTTCTCTCTCTTAAATGAATAAATCTAAAAAAAAAAAAAGAATCAAAAGGTTACAGAGCTTGGGGAAAGAGTTGTCAAAACAAATTTGTAAACAAAATACAGTCAGATGAAACAATCCTTCTTGGCATATATTATGAAGGTTACTCACTTCAGTTCCCAAATCAGTGATATACTTAGTTTTAAAAAGGAAAATAGTTTACACATTCGGTATGTTCATAGCTACATAAAAACGTAAACGTGATGCAAATTACATCCACAGAGAAAAGGCGAGATTTTTAAAAATCAGCAATTATGTTTGGATTTTGAAACTATTCAGGCCTTTTCAGTTCCTTTTAAATTTCCAGTAACTTACATGAATGGTACAAATTGTTCTTAGAGTCGAAAAGAAAAATTTAAGCTAAATCACTCTACATAGCAGAAATTGACCTTTATTTTTTTCGTGTTTTACTTCTTCTGGCTTTCCATAGGTTGCTATAGGAAGAAGATTAATCCAATCAAAGCTTCCTGGGTCTTGAAGGTGTTCAAACATTTACTGAGTCAACAATATTATTTATTGAGTAACAAATATAGCCATCATTTTAAAGCACTTGAGATAAACTAAAGAATAAAACAACCGTGGTTCATTTACTTGCAGAACTTAGTCTAAAAGGATTATGGAAATTACAATAAGCAACACAATCAAGTGAAGTCTAAAACTGGTTGTAATAAATAGGACAAAGATTTTTAATGTATAAAGAGCTCATAAAAGCTGATAACAGAAGAACAAAAACACCAGTCGTAAAACTTGTCAGAGTCCGAATAGACAAAAATGTGAATAATGAACCTGGGGAGGAGGCCAATGTTCAACTCATTCTTATGTAAATACAAAAAAGTGAACCTCTCTCAATACCTCTTTCTCTGTTAGTTGGCCACGGTAAGGTTGGTAGGGGTAAGTTCAGTCTGGCTCACACAAACTTTCTGTGATTCAGTGTGACTTTTTTTTAATGTTACAAAGGTCACTACAATATGGACAAAGTTTTTCTTATAAATAAATACAAAAGTAGTAAATTTCAAACCAATACTGATAGCAAAGACATTCAATAAGGAATTATATACATGTGTAAAAAAGGTAATATAAGAATATTAGTATATTACTTCTATGTGTAGTTTTATATACATGTGTTCATTTGGCAAAATATGAGATCTGATAAATATTGGAGTTACTAGATATAGAATTTCATCTATCCAGAAGGTAAACTAAAGTACGTCTTTAAAAGATGAATTTTCCCCATTTTAGGAAAGATGTGGACAGTAGAGACTGTTCTACCATAGATTAATATCCAGTGATTACAGAGTCCTTAACCTTCTGTCTTGAAGGATGGACCTCATCTTCTCAAATGCAGGCTTGGATTAAAAGGAAGATAAATGGAAACTATTTTCTTGGTTCTTTCCTGCCCATTTCTGAACCGACATACCCATTTAAATTCCATTTATTTCCCTTTCTTAAGTGCTCACACCTCCCATCCCCATAAGGTATTGTCACCTTTCTTTTAGCCTCTGCAGTAGCTCAGACCCAGTGAAAAGAATGCACAAGATTATTGTGTTTCAAAACTAGTTAGGAAAATAAGGGGTGAAAACTTTCATGGAAGAACAAGCCAGAAAAAAAGTTGGATAAAAGAAACCTCAGGGGAGTCCTAATTGGGACTAGTTGGGCAAGGTCAGAAATAGCTTGCTCTGTTTTGGCATATGAAAATTCCTGCCTTGGTAGAAGAGCCCAGAGACTTTGAATCAAGATTCATGGCTTTTCATTCTAGCTCTGACATTTAGCTGTATGTCACCTCCACAGGGCTTGTAACCTCTCATTAAAGAGATAATACATATCTCACAGGTTCAGAGGACTATTTCAGATAATTAGTATAATAGGACTTTTTGAAAAAGATTGTGGTATGTTAGTTTAAGTTATTAAGTTAGGTAGGGGCTCGGTATTCTTATTAAATAGTTAATTTACTCAGGTTAGTACTTTTGGAAATAACTATGAGCCCTTGTACATTTTACTCTTGATAAATGTTTTCCAATATGTGTATTTCCTCTCTGGGTTCATGAGAAAAAATGATCTTACAGGTCAGTTCACTTAATGTTATTGAGTGCTTACTGTACATCAGGCATTGTGCTAGGAAATTTGAATGCATTATTTTCCTATGCAATCCTTCCAATAACTTTATAAGGATGACCCTTTCTCTACATAGGGAACAGTGGCCTGAAGTAGTAAATCAGGGTAATATTTTTATGTATGAAACTATTGTTTTTCATTAGTTTTGTTTCTGAGAACTTTTGTTTCTCATTCATCCACAGTTAGGATGTTTTATGAACGATGCCTCAGTCACCACGGAATTTTATAATTGTGGTAAAAAAAAAAAAAAACAACATTTCTTTCAAAACTAAAGTTTGAGTAATAATAGTTAATAATAGTAGTTAATTTTATTTAATAATAGTTAAGTTTATTTAATAATAATACTATTTAATTTTTTAAAAGATTTTATTTATTTATTTGACACACAGAGAGAGAGATTACAAACAGGCAGAGAGGCAGGCAGAGAGAGAGAAGGATGCAGGCTCCCCGCAGAGCAGAGAGCCCGATACGGGCCTCGATCCCAGGACCCTGAGATCATGACCTGAGCCGAAAGCAGAGGCTTTAACCCACTGAGCCACCCAGGTGCCCAATACTGGTTAATTTTATTTTGATTTCTTACTCTATAATAAGGAGCTTATAAAATATCTTACATTAGGGACACTTGGGTGGCTCAGTCAGATAAGCGTCTGAGTCCTGATTTCAACTCAGGTCATGGTCTCAGCTCACGATCAGCTGCAACAGGCTCCACAGTCAGCAGGGAGCCTGCTGGACATTCTCCTCTCCCTTTGCCCTTCCCCTCCGCTTGTGCTCTCATTTGCATGCACTCTTTCTAAAATAAACCTTAAAAAAAAAAAATCTTACATTATTTCATGTAGGAGATACGTGCTATGATCATACACATTTTTAGTGTTTTATAAAAACCGTACACAAACCTGAAATAAGGTATCTTTTCCAGGTTACTTGGAAGTTAAGAAGTAGAATAAGGCTTCAAAAGTCTAAGCTTCTCCCCCCCTTCCAGCCCCCCGAAAGACCTGAGAGACTGGAGAGGTTCTTACGCCCTGTATTCTTCTGATTTTTAGATAAGCCCAACTAAAGAGGAGATGATTTCAAAAAGTACAAGTTGGAGATTCAAAGATCTAGTGCCCCTGTGCCTTTGTAATGCAGTTAGACACTGGAGAAATTGCGAGAGCCGAGATTTCCTCTAAGCTCACCATCAAACCACAGTAGAGGAAGTGTTAGCATGGTATATCTAGGTAGAAGGCGAAATGAAACTTGTTGGCCTCATACCATATTCATGTGTCTTCAGCATTGTAAGTAAAGTAGTATGATTTTTCCTGATCCGTAGAAAATACAGAGATGGAGCAGGTCGCAATTCTATTAAATTTCTTAGAGCTCCAGAAGAGCACAAGACCAGTTCAATCTTCACAGGACCTCTCAGGTGGGGAGGAGAAGAGATGGAAGTTGCAAAACTAACCGAGAAAGCTGCCCAGACTGGAAATGTCCACACCAGTGACTGCATGGACAGAAACTGGAGGACACAGTGAGATAACCACCAAGACAGGTTTGTATGAAGCTACTGAGGCTTAAGTTTCAGGGCTCCTAACTTGTAGGAATTCCTCTAAAGACCTGAAATAGGGGCGCCTGGGTGGCTCAGTGGGTTAGCCTCTGCCTTGGGCTCAGGTCATGATCTCAGGGTCCTGGGATTGAGCCCTGCATCAGGCTCTCTGCTCAGTAGGGAGCCTGCTTCCCCCTCTCCCTCTGCCTGCCTCTCTGCCTACCTCTCTGCCTACTTGTGATCTCTCTGTCAAATAAATAAATAAAATCTTTAAAAAATACATGAAATATATTGAAATTACCTTATTATTTTCCAATACTCAAAGATTAAGTTGCAAAGATATAATGTACAGATTTAAATGGGTTCGAAGGGGTGCCTGGGTGGCTCCATCATTAAGCGTCTGCCTTCAGCTCAGGTCATGATCTTGGGGTCCTGGGATCAAGACCCACATCGGGCTCCTGCTCAGTGGGAAGCATACTTCTCCCTTTTCCAGTCCCCCTGCTTGTGTTCCCTCTTTCTCTCTCTCTCTGTCAAATAAATAAAATCTTTAAAAAATAAAATGGTTCAATGAATTTTGAAAAATGTGTACCCTCACATAACCCTCAGTAACATCAAGATACATAACATTCTTACCACACCAGAAAGTTGTCTTGTGCCCCCAGGTGTTCATTCTATCCCACACTCAGAGGCCAATGCTCTTCCTATTCAATTTCTTTTTTTTCCCAAGGTGGTTTTGGCTATCCTCAGTGTATATATTTTCATATAAATTTTAGAATCCCCTTATAATTTCTTCAGAAAGACTTTTAACTTGGCAGGAATTAAATTCTAAATTCGGTCTCCTTAGTACTCAGTGCCTGTTGATACTCTGTTTTCTCAGCCTTCCAGCTATTGCTTTTTCTGAGCAGCTTGGGATGTCACCCAATGTGTGCATAGTTCAAGAAATAGCCCAATGTCTAGGGAAGCTTGAATACAGGTTTTGGGAGCTTCCACTTATGACTCATTTTAAATAGCATTTTCCCCCCTCAGTTTCCAGCTGCTTTTGACCTTCAGCTGTAGCCTCTGACTGCTCAATCCATTGGGACTTCACTATATGAGAATCTATTTCATGGGCATGGTTTAGCAGAAAAAACCTGGGCAGATCTAGTTTTACCCAGTCTCATTCTCTTCTTTCAAGGAATGCATAACCTCTGGTTTCTGGTTAGTTTTATTCACTCTCCAGCGTCTTGACAATTAACTTAAAAAAAAATTAAAAAGTGTGTCTAGTCAGAAAATGTAGTTGTCTTTGAAAGAAGTTTTAATATCTGATATAAGATTCTAGTATTTGCAGAAGCTGGACCTATCCCCTTCTTTTAAAAATTCATGGAAATAATGTATTTTTACCTGCGTTTTGTTAAGAGCACTGCCTCTTTCTATGGTGATTTGCACTCTAGCACACTTCATTTATTCAAGGTAGCATTAGAGTCGTTGCAGGCATTTTAGGGATCTGCTCAAGGAAAAACAGAGTTGGCAATACATATAGTTTGAATTTATTGGGGTATTAGGTGATTCTCAAATAGATTATTGCTAACATTCTGTAAACGGATGGCTTCCAGAAATATCCTTATTGCCCGTTGCACTTTCTCCGCTGATATAATAACTTAACTGTGTACTGCCAGAGGTTACCTAACACAAGGAATACACGGGGAGTGGGTGAGAACAAGATGTGACATGTTCAAAGCCAGAAGATATTTTTCTCTTTTGATATACTTTATTTTTAAAACAGCTTTAGATTTGTAGAAAAATAGTGAAGATAGTACAGAGAGTTTCCTTATATTCTACATTTAGCTTACCTGATCTGCCTTATATATTAGTATGGTAAGATCTTTTATGATTGATGACTCAATACTGATATATTGTGATTAATCAAAGCCCATACTTTACTGATATTTCCTTAGCTTTTGTCTAATGTACTTTTTCTATTCCAAAATCCCATCTAGGATACCAGATTACATTTAGTTGTGTCTCTTAGACTCTGCTTGGCTGTGACTATTTCTTTTTTCCTTGCTTTTTGATGCTCTCAACAGTTTTGAGGAGTGCTCGTTGGGCATTTTGTAGAAGGCCCCTCAACTGGATTTTGTCTGATGATTTCCTTATGATTAGGTTGGGGTTATGGGTTTGATGACCTGGGAGGACCACAGAGTTACCTCTGTGTAGCCATATCATCGTTTCTTATCAGGGTAATGGCTATCAAGATGACTTCTCATTATTGATGTTTGTCAGGGTTCTGAGGTAAACTTTATCACGTTTCTACTCCATGAAATCATTCCCCCCTTTCTAAACTGTACTCATTGTGAGGAACTCACTATGAATCGCCTATTCTAGGAGTGAAGGGCTGTGTTCCATGTCCTTATGGGTAAAGTATCTGCATAAATCGTTTGGAGTTCCACCTGGAAGATTTGGATTATCTCCTTTACTTACTTACTTACTTATTTATTTGTTTATGGACTCATGATATATATATACATATATACTTTGGATTTAATCTAATATTACTTTATTATTTTTGCTCAGATTATTCTAGGTTTGACCATTGAGAGCTCTTTCAATTGGTTCCTCTGTCCCTTTGACTTTCCTCCATTCCCATCTTGAAAACCAGAAGATAATCTGTGACCGTTTTCTAATCCTCTCTGTCAGGAAGTTGTAATTTTCAGGAATGTGTAATTATTATTGTCATACATAAAGATAATGTAAGAATCAGACCTTATAGAAATTACCAATGCCCCTTTATTTGCAGGTCCTATCCCTCTAGTTGAACTATAAACAATGAGTCTGTCTTCATGTGAAATCATATTTTATGAACCCAGTTGTCAATAATAAAACTTGATCAGGAGGGAATTGGATTATTTATTTCCTCTCCAATAATTAAATTCTTGACTTTGGAAGAAGGACATAAAATGTAGCTAAAGTGTAAGAAAAAGGATTAGCAAAGTATGAGTTGTTATTTCTCTGGAGTTTGATAGGTATAGGGGTAATGAGCACTGTTACAGTTGTAAATAGGTATGTGTTTTCTCATTCTAATTAAGTTCCTGTTTTTTGTATCTAGTTCAGTGTCTGTAATTTTATGGTTTCATTAAAGCCTCCCCTGCCCATCACCAAATGCACACATTTTAGTACATACAAAACGGATCCACTGCTGGGTAACACAGAGCTCAGTCTGTCTGTGTGCACAGCTTACAGCTGAACACCATCCCTATGCAGGACCCTTAGCAAGACATTGCAGCACTGTCCAGCTCTCAGATGCAACTGAAGAACAAAGGTGGCAAAGAACTTGAATTCATGGAAGGATGGTTGTTTTGGTTTTTTGGTTTGGGGGGTTTTTATTTGTTGTTGTTGTTGTTTTAACATCCACGGAATGGATCTTGTAGAAGAAATTAAGTTCAGCTACAGAAGATTAAACTTATTTTGGGGCCCTTATGGAGGTTAAATAAATTCTTTAAGCCCACAAAACTGGTAACTGGTGAAGGATTTCCCATACAAGCCCATCCATTTCAAAATAGAGCCTTTCATATGGGAATAATGAAAATACAGATGTGCCAGCTACATTTTAAACTCATATGTATTCTTGAGATCCCTTTGAATATAAGGATATCTACCCGTGAGTCCTGGGAGTCATGAGAGAGAAGATACTTGTGAGAAATGAAATTACATCCTTTATGTAATTAAGGTTTTTTATTTGTGGACTCAGTACGAGTTACCTTTTGGAAGTTCTTAGAAATGTTAGTGACATAAACCTCCTAATAGTCTAAGGAGATGAGTGTCATGTTAGCTTCTTTTATAGTATCAAGAACTGTGAAGGGCTGGAGATTGTACCTTATTTCTAGCTAATTAGTTAACCCGATAAAGCTGGATAGATGCTGACAGAAAACATGCACGTTAGAGACAAAGGACTTCATCTCTAATGGTGCAGCAGCACCGTGGACTTCAGATTCCCCTGTTTTTTCCAATTCCCAGAGAGGAAGATGCCCAGGCGGGCCAGGTGGATGCCGTGTACCCAGAGTGTTTGTGTCACAAGTAAGAAACAATAACTTGGTTAAAACCCCGGCCTATAAAGGAGTCTGCTACCGAAATTGCCCAACTTCTGACTTGGAGAGTTCTAGATATATCTTCTCCGTATGATCCAAATCAGAAAAGAAAGCTGCTATTTTATCACAAGAAGACCCTATTTTATCTTTTAAGACTGGCACCCAAACATCTGTGAAAAGCGTGGCAAGGACCAGATCTGTCACAAGACATGTGGAAACGTCGTGGAGAATCGTCCCCCACCATACAGATGAGGGAGCAAGTTGAGTAATTGGTCCATGCTTGCTCCGTTAGTGGGTTTTGGGGGAGGGATTGCAAAGCTGGAAAGTCAGGCTTCCAAAGTTCCTAACCACTGCTAGACTTTCTTAGTAGTCTCCAAATGCGGGGAGGAACATCACCAAAAGCTAAATGATTAGGAAATATCTGTGTTTCTGTTATATGTAGGCACTATATGACTTCTTCTATTTCCAGAGGGAGGTAGTCCAATTCCTGTTTGTAAATCCTTAGGAATCTCTTCCTTAAAGGCCTCTGTGAAAATTTCTCTTTTATTCCTCAGGGCCCCTCAGGAATGGTGGCATCAGATTTACCTTCTTCTCTACTTAGGAGCACAGTCTTCTGAAAGTCCTTTTCACGCAGTGTTAGTTCTACAAATAATACAAAGTGACAGAATTATAACATGTTGCCCTAAAAAAAGATCTCTTGTCTATCTAAAATTTACCAAAAAAAGGAAGAGAAGGCTCAAAGTAGTTAAATGCTCACAGTCATACATGAAGTTAGCACGAGAGAATATCTCCTTTCTAACTTTGATTCTGGGAGCTTTCTACCATATACCATGGTAAGTAAGATGAGCCTCAGAATTTCAGATTTTGTGCTGAAGTGTTCTATCCCTGAATTGTTTGAAAAGACCATATGAGAAGTCTGTGGAGGCTAAGGAGAGCCACAAGTCAAAATAGACACTTGATAGATTTTTTTCAACCTAAGGACAGTGACTATAAAAACCCAAATGTTAATTTAATTAACATTAAAAAAAAATCCTTAACTTTTCACCAAACTCCTATTACTCACCAATGATGCAAATTATCTGGGACCAGTAAAGCAATTACAGAAACAAAGACTTTCTTTTCAGTAAAATGAAATAGACCCAGGTGGAAGACCTATTTATATCTGCCTCTCCCCCTACCCTGCTTTTTTTTTTTTCTGGACTGAATTTCAAGGAGAAATGAAATTTTGGGACTGGATGACTCAATTATGTAAGTGCATTAATTATATATGGAACAGATCCTATTCTGTTTTTTTTTTCCACTTCTCCTTATGACTAGGAGAATTGTTTTTAGATACACACATTTTCCAGGGTTCTGAAAAGGTAAATGTTCCATAAATGTGCACCACTTAGAAATACAGTTCAATTAACTGTGTCCTATATCGCTCCTCCAGGTATGATTATTTTGTAATGGGTAATACAGTTTTAGTATCGGTGAGATGCATTGCTAAAAGTTTCCACAAACTTTCCACCTAATTTGAAGACACTACACTATTATGGCCTCATAAGTAGGATATTAGGCTTAAGTTGACACTGGAGGAGGTTTAAATGCTGATCTCCTTCTGCAGGACCACAACCCATTACTGTTCTTTAAAAACACAAGCGTGTTTTTCCTTGCTGGCAAATATTGTTTGCACTATCACTTTTTTTTAATCATGATGCCTTTTCGTACACATATACACTGCCTACAACAAGGCAGAGCACTAATGCTACCATATGGTTAGTCTGGAAGTAGTTTATACCAAAATAGTGAACAGGAAAGGGCTTCTGAAAGTCAGAGCATTCGAATAAACCCTTAGGACCCATTGCGAACGTGACTGCCAAGTAGAAGCAAAAGATATACATGGATGTCCATCTCTCCTCTCTGTTCCTCCATCAGTGATCCTCTGCTTTTACATGATTTCTCTTTTCCTAAGTGGAAACCTCCTCTCAGACTCTTGATTATAATGACACAGTCACCTCCAACTTAAGACTACCCACTGTAGGACCCTTTAATTTACAGGAATAATAAAAACATTTAAATTGAAAGGATGAAGGTGTAGTATTTGTCTCTTAGGCCAGCATTTGAAGGGACCTGGAATATTTTTTCAGTTTCTCCAGAATCCTGCTGTGAGTATCCACTTTGAATCAAAGCTTTCATAGGCACCTGGCACAGCTGTCCCTTCCACAGCTCTACTCTGGTATAGCTACTCTCTTTCCAGGCCCTTCCTCTTCTGTCCTAGGTACAGAAGTCTAGGTGGTGCGGGGAATTTAACATTTTTAATTCACTTTTGATAGGCTGTTAGTTAATACACCAAAAATGCACCATTAATGTATTTTTGACACTGCATTGGTGGTTGTCACCATAGTACCATCAATAACTTCTTCAATAACTGTGAACTCCATGTCTCAGGAATTCCTTTCCTGTGCTGTCCTGGGCTATTTGCTGAGGAGAGGAAGCAATGAGAGATTGGCAGGGTGGAGGCGGAGCCCAGATTTCTAGAGTTTCACGCCCCTCCCTGCTGGGGCATGTTCCCGGAGGGCTTCCTGCCATGCAGTTGGCGGGCTTCCCTGAGCTGTGGGCCTGCCTGACTTCCTCTGGCCCAGTACCTCGTGTTGAGGTTGAAGCACGTTAGTGGTTGTAGTATCTGATTGCTGGCTCATCTTCAGACCTTTCCTTCAGATCTAACCTTCCTAATCTTCAGAACTCCACTCAGCTCCTTCTACATGGGTGGAAATGCTGACTCCTACATGAAACTCCTTATCTTGTAATAATTGTAGTGCTTTTGTTTTCTTAACCAAACCCAGTCGGATACAACTGAGAAAATTTTAAACATTTTTTTATAGAAAACTTCTTTCATATTTGTAGGTGAAAATGATGGCTGAGGCATGCTCTGCTAAGAACATAAGTAATTTTCACAAGTATGTTTAACTTTTTCTATATGATTTTGATTTGTAATAAGGGGCAAAACTTAAGCCTCTTATTTAGATGTTTTTCATAAACATCTAAAATTGAGGGAGCACAAATAGGTTAATGGATACAGCCAATATTATAAACTTTTTAAATTTCACACTGGATTGAGAATTGTTTAGATTTTAATACATAAAGTATAATTCTGTAAAAACAATATTATGGGTTTTTATGTAACTTATAGATGTGTTCTAATATATTTCCTTTTTTATAATTTTTTAAATTTAAATTCAACTAGCCAACAGAGTACATCATTATAATACACTTCCATAGAAAATATAGAAATATACATTTGCATAATTTCTAGGTATTTTTAATTAGCTCTGTGTAAAACATATAAATACTATTGAGTGTATCTACATCTTCCATTAAACCAAAGCCAGCAAAAACATTAGCACCTCACTAAATGCTTTCAAACAAGAATTCTAATTCTAAACAAGACTATCTTCATTTTGCTGGAAGTCAGTGGTACTTGAAGCAGTCATTCCATTGGTGATGAAGACCACTGTCATCAGTCAGGATGAAGAGAAACATCGAGGGAGTTAAGATGGCAGAGACGTTCCTTGTCCCTGGAACACATCTGGATGAACATCAAAATATTTTGAACACCTAGGAAATAGAACTGAGGATTAGAGGACAAGCTGAAGAATTCGAGGTAGAAAACGCGGCAGGTATGAAGTATGGAGACGTGAACTGGAGAGAGACCCATAGTGCCACGGAGGGAAGGGAGCCCTTTCTGTGGAGACAGAGAAAGAGAGAAGGGGGAGAGGCTCCTGCAAGAGAAGCACACTTCCCCCAAACTGTTGACTGGGGAGTCACGGAGTAGAGCAAGTTTTTGCAAGCAGCGGAGATGACATTCCGAGGTTTTGGAAGTGCCCTCCATTGGCCCGAGATGAGCCGGGCGGCAACGGAGGCGGTCCTGGGGAGGAGGACAGCAGAGGCCCGGGAGTGGGGCCCATGATGGAGGGAGCCCCGGGCTGTGCTGGGGAAGAGCATTGCCCTGTCTGCTCGCACTTGAGAGCATGTCGGAAAGAGTGCCTTGCCTCTCCAGAAACAAAAGAGCCCGTAGTCACCATTGAGCATCTGTTCGTTGTCAGGGGACAGAGGTGTGTGCAGAGGCCAGATAACCTGGTTGTTGCTTTTTTGCTGTGCTTTACCATAAACTCCAAGTACTTCTGCCTTGCGGCTACTTTTCTGGGATGAGGTAGCACCGGACATAGGAGAGTGAGGCAGTGAGGCGCTCTGGAGAAGGGGAGCAGGTCCACACTGTGCTGGGTCTTTTAAGACTGGGAGATTTGAATCCCAGCCATGTGCCAGAGATAAAACACAGAACTGTGGCACCAAGGATGCCAGTAGCCCCAGGCATGGACAGGGTGAGGGCAGGGATCTGACGGAAGGAAGCCTGGGACAGGAGAGGAGAGAGAGTTCGCTTTTCTCTGAGGGCTTCCTCAGTAGCAGCAGGTGCATTCTCCCCTCTCGGTGGACAAGAGAGCAGAGTGAGGCCATTTCCCTCCCACTCACCAGCATGGTCGGACTTCAGTGACCAACGCTGTGTCCCCAGGGGAGGCGAGAGCTGCTTGTCCCTTCCCCCGACAGGTGCGTCTTTCCCAGGGCAGGTCTGCGAGCCAGGACCCCTGCATCCACCAAGCCTACTGACCAGAGAGTGCTCCAGAGCATCAGCTTTAGTTCTGCTGGAAATAGGAACAGTTTTAAAATTTTTTTTCCTTTTTCTTTGGAATCAGGCTTACAGGTTTTTGTTTGTCTGTTTGGGTTTTTCTGTTCCTTTTCTTTTTCTCAGATCAGGCTCCCCCCAACCCTCATCCCAGGCTTATTTTAACAAATCAAAGCACACCTAGTTAAAGGTCCAAACAATTTTTACTGCAAGCAAGGAAGAACTCTGCAGAGGACTATAAGCAGGAACCATAGCAAACTTTCATAACATGCAAAAGACAGAAACCTAGACAAAATGACAAGAGGGATGAATTCTCCCCAAAAGAAAGGTCCAAAAGAAACCACTGCCAGGGATTTACTCAAAACAGATATAGGCAATATATCTGAACAAGAATTTAGAACAATCATAAGACTACTAACTGGACTTCAAAGAAGCATGGGAGAAACCTAGAAACCCTGGCTGCAGAGATAAAAGACTTAAAAACTATTCAAGCTGAAATAAATGCTGTAACTGAGATGCAAAACTGGATGTTATCACAGTGAGGATGGAAGAAGCAAAGGAATAAGTGATATAGAAGATAAAATTATAGAAAATAACTCTTATGAAAGAAATTGAAGATGATACAAAGAAATGGAAACACATTTGATGCTCATGGATTGGAAGAACAAATAATGTTAAAATGTCTGTACTACCCAAAGCAATCTACACATTCAATGCAAACCCTTTCAGAATAACACCAGCTTTATTCACAGAGCTAGAACACGCAATTCTGAAATTTGTATGGAACCAGAAAGGACCCCGAATAGCCAAAGCGATGTTTAAAAAAAAAAAAAAACTGGGAGCATCACAATTCCGGACTTCAAACTGTATTACAAAGCTGAATCATCAAGACAGTATGTTACTGGCACAAAAACAGACACATCGACCAGTGGAACAGAATACCGAACCCAGAAATGGACCCTTAACTCTATGGTCAACTAATCTTAGACAAAGCAGGAAAGAATATCCAATGGAAGAACATCTCTATTAAGCAGTGTTGGAAAAATTGAACAGAAACACGTAGAAGAATGAAATTGAACCATTCTCTTACACCATACACAAAAATTACCTCACAATGGATGGAAGACCTAATGTGAGACAAGAAACCATCAAAATCCCAGGGGAGAACACAGGCAGCAATCTCTTTGAACTTGGCTGCAGGAACTTCTTACCAGACACATCACCAGAGGCAAGAAAAACAAGCAAAAATGAACTATTGGGACTTCATCAAGATAAAATTTTCTTCGTACTGAAAGGAACAATCAACAAAACTAAATGGCAGTCTATGGAATGGGAGAAGGTATTTGCAAATGAAACATGTGATAGAGGGCTAGTATCCAAAATCTATACAGAATTTATAAAACTCAATACCCAAAAGACAAATAATCCAGTTAAGAAATGGGTAGAAGACATGAACAGACGTTTCTCCAAAGAAGAAACACAAATGGCTAACAGACAAATGAAAAAATGCTCAACATAACTCATCATCAGGGAAATACAAAGCCACAATGAGATACCACCTCACATCTCTCAGAAGGCTGAAATTAACAATATAGGACACAACAGATGTTGGTGAGGATGCAGGGAGAAAGGGAAACTTACATTGTTGGTGGGAATGCAAACTGCTGCAGCCACTCTGGAAAATATTATGGAGGTTCCTCAAAAAGTTAAAAATAGAGCTACCCTAAAGCCCAGCAATTGCACTGCTAGGTATTTATCCGAAGGATGCGAAAGGGCAAATGCACCCCAGTATTTATAGCAGCACTATCAACAATAGCCAAATTATGGAAAGAGGCCAGATGTCCATCAACAGATGAATGGATAAAGAAGAGGTGGGGGGGGGTGTGTGTGTTTACACAATGAAATATTACACAGTCATTAAAAAGAATGACATCTTGCCATTTGCAATGATATGGGTGGAGCTAGAGTGTATTCTAAGTGAAACAAATCAGCCAGGGAAAGACAAATACCATATGATTTTACTCATATGTGTAGTTTAAGAAACAAAACAGATAAATATAGGAAAAGGGAAGGAAAAATGAAAACAGAGGGAGGGAAGACACAAGAAACTCTTAACTATAAAGAACAAATTGAGTGTTGGTGGAGGGAGGTGGGTAGGAGGATGGACTAAATGGGGCTGGTGGGCTTTAAAGAGGCCACTTGTGATGAGTAGTGGGTGTTACATGTAAGTGATGAATTACTAAATTCTATTCCTGAAACTAGTATTATACTACATGTTAACTAACTGGAATTTAAATAAAAACTTGCAAGAAGAACAAAGAAAAGTGTGATCCAGAGAAAGCTAAGCAAAATTTATTTACTTGATAAAGTGCTAATTTCAATGTTTTCTCATGCAAATTTCCTACTCTTAAAATGTTTATGCTCACCGTGCTTCATAGTATGTATGAAAATGAGTCAAGATCTGCACTTTTTGAAACCTGTGCTCTTATCAAAGAGGCTGTGCCATTTTCAAAGGCCATTTCATAGTGCATTTATATAAAACAACCCAGGATCTAAGATTTTCTTACTGTGACAATAACATGGGTCAAGCTAATTCTTTGAAAAGGACAGTCAGGGTTGTAGTCGAGTTGGCTTGACTTTTACTGCAATAAAGATTCATAAAGCATTGTTAAATAAATAAATTCCATGTGCCGCTTCTCACCACGAATCCCTCTAGAGTTGTCCTGGTGGGAGGCCACATTATCAAAGTTCAGTATAAAATTCAGAGCATCTGCATTGTGTTAAGAACTGAGAGGTTAAGAGCTGAGAGCTCAAGCATGAAAGTTGTCTTTGTGTTTTGTATCGCATAACAGTGGTTTACTCAATAGACATTTTGCGGACAGATGAATGTTTGCCTCTTAAAATCAGTCAATATATTCCTTAACATGCACATTAAAGAAAGAACATGTGTGATAAAGAATTTAAAACTATCAGCACGTTTTGAGTCCAATTTTACTATTTGAAATTTTAGTAAAATCTTAAAAGTTTGAGGATACATAATGCAGGAATTAAGTTCTTAGCATCGCCAGCCACTAGGTCACTTTTGATGTCTGTTCTTTTCCCAGTTGCTCATCCCAATACATGCTTATTTGCAACTGGCTCACAAGATATCACTAACCATATTTTACAGAAGATATTGTTTAGAAGAAAAATGTTTTTCAACAAGATTTTTTTTTTTTAAGAAAAGTTTCATTTATACCTTGGGTAGTTCTCAAAAGCAACTTGTTTTTAATTAGTCGAAACATTTAGTGTTGCAACACAATTATTTCAGCAAATTTGATTAAAGCTTTAGCCTCCATAAACTCAACACTCTAAGGAATTGCCTTGTTTTAGAACAAGTTTACTTTTGTTGTTGTTAAGCATATTTTACACTTAATGCATTTTTGAAAGCCTGTTATTATGAAGTCTGAGTTGTGGAAACAAAATATGCTGTTGATACCTCATTTACTTGAACACTTCAGTTTTTTGTACTTTTATGTTCTTTCTCAGACCAGATGAGAGATGATTTATTATGGATGTCATAAGTGATTTTGGAGATTTTTCCTCCCCTGGGAAATTTGAGGTAGTAAAGTTACTGTTTTAACTTTATTTCATTCTCAAATATGTGAAGAATTTTCAGTAGGACTTTACTCAAAACAAGTATGGCCTATGTGGAAATAAGTAATTATAAATATATTATTATATAATTAATATTAATTATTAATGTAATATAGAAATATTTAGTAATATTTAATTTTGTGCCTACTATAAACTCTGAACTTTTTATAAACACCAGTTTACATAAAAAGACCAAGTGAAATTACTGAAATTATCCATAACAACTTGCTTATGTAATTTAGTCTCTTTTTTACTGAAGTATAATTGACGTACAGTATTCTATTTCAGGTGTACATCATTAGAGATTTGATATTTTCATACATTACAAGATGATCCCTACAGTAAGCCTAGTTATCATCTGTCACCAAAGTTACTACAGTATTATCAACTGCTAATCTATTTTGCTAATTATTAAAATACTTGAAAGTTTTTAATTGCTTTATTACAGTAATGATCATCACATCTATTATTGAATATTGTACTATTTTCCTCATTATATGCTTTTTAACTGGCAGAATTTTAAAACATATAAGGTGACTTTTTTTCTTTACTGTAAGTTGCATCTCTAATTCTTACTTTTTAAAAAAAAGAAGTAAATATTTTGTTATTCATTCCATGTCTCTATTCCTGATGTTGTGTTACTGATGAGATATGATGGTAGCCTGTGTGCTAACATAATCATTGATCATCTACTAGGTCAGGAATGTCAGAAATGACAACGAGGTTGACATTTCCCCGTTTTGTCTCTGAAAGGCTAAGGCTGGAATAGAAGCTAAATGACAGATGTTGCTAGCGACCGCAGCCAGAATTACACTTGGAGTATTTATGCCTCCATATGCACCTTTCACAAGAGCTCTGAGATGCTTGCTTCCTGAGTGTAAGTTGCTAGTCTATGCTGGAGACACAGTGTTAAGCAAAACGCATAGAAAACCTGCCCTCCATTCGGGATCTGGGGAAAGAGAGGCACGCAGTAAAAAGTCAAGAAGTCAGTACATAACTTGGCCAGATAGTGATAAGAGCTGTAAAGAAAGATAAAGGAGGTTGAGAGGCTAGAATGAGGGGTGGGGTTTACAAAGCATGGTCAGGAAGACCTCTGAGGCGATCCTCGTTGAGAGAGAGACATCTTACTTGGCAAGGTATGTCATCATGGTCTCTCCTATCCCACAGCGTTAGCTTTGCTGAAGAAGAGTCCGCCTCTGTCTTTGTGGGAATCCTAAGGGCACCAAAAGATATTTTTCTGTACCTGCCCTCTAAATTCAATGAAAAATAAAAACAAATAAATAAATTCAATGAAAATCTGTCCGGCCATTTTATAAAATGTAATAACAGACGAAATATGGATGAGTTTTCTTTTTTTTTTTTTTTAAAGATTTTATTTATTTATTTCACAGAGGGAGAGAGATCACAAGGAGGCAGAGAGGCAGGCAGAGAGAGAGAGGGGAAGCAGGCTCCCCGCTGAGCAGGGAGCCCGATGCGGGCCTCGATCCCAGGACCCTGAGATCATGACCTGAGCCGAAAGCAGAGGCATTAACCCACTGAGCCACCCAGGCGCCCTATGGATGAGTTTTCATGGCTGA
This sequence comes from Ailurus styani, assembly GCA_002007465.1. Lineage (NCBI taxonomy): Eukaryota > Metazoa > Chordata > Mammalia > Carnivora > Ailuridae > Ailurus > Ailurus styani. The sequence goes on from LNAC01000902.1 coordinate 190,178, forward strand.
TTCACTGTGCTTTCTTATTGTGCTTTTCATACGTCCATTTAAACAAACATCCAGCTATTGACTTTTTTATTATTTGCCCCACAGCTATTGACTTTTTATATGTTAAAACCTTTCTATTTAGGCAACTTTATTAATCTAAGGAAGCAAATTACAACCTGTCCATTTAAACAAGAATTATTATGGTTTAACCATTTGGGCTTTTAGGGGAATAGAATAACCATGGAGAAGTGGGTAATGCATGGTGCATTTCCTTCTAGCCCTTAATGAGCCAGTACACTGTAAGAGGAAAACTGGAATAGCTGTGCACTGACTGCGGGGGAGAGAGGGTTTCCAGATTTTCAAAACTGGGGAAAGAGCTTTTCTTGACTTCCCACATCCATTCCATCAGAGAGTTGTGTGCTAACTTCATCTGTCACCATCTCCACAGCCAATCCATCAATAAATCCAGTATTCACTTAAAAACACATCCCAAATCCTTCTAGTTCTCCATTATAGAAACACAGAAACACACATGTGTTTGAGCCACCATCATCTCCCTCCTGTACTACTAAAACAATGTAGTGGGCAAAGGGAGACTTATTTGCGGTATCTGGGATGTGCTGGATTCAGGGCTGAGGTTGCAAATCAAGGAACAGCCTGGAAAAAGTAACCACTTACAACTAGTGTGTACCATACTCTCACCATGTCTCTCTTATTGCATGCATTCCGTGTCTTCTGTGATCACATGTAGCGCCCACTCTGGACTTCACGTGATCTGGTGAGTTGAGGGAGGAAATGGTGTATGGCTTGAAGCGAACATATACCTATGGAAGGAACATGCGGTTGACTTCAGGGACCTGTAGGGTTCTGCAGCAACAGTTCTCAAAGAGGTCAGCAATCACCTGGACAGTTTTGTGGAACAGGCAAGCATTGTTCAATAACATGTTGAAATTTTTTAGGAAGGGAAACCTAGTAGAAAAATAGACTTTGGGGCGCCTGGATGGCTCAGTGGGTTAAAGCCTCTGCCTTCAGCTCAGGTCATGATCTCAGGGTCCTGGGATCGAGCCCCGCATTGGGCTCACTGCTCAGCAGGGAGCTTGCTTCCCTTGCTCTCTCTACCTGCCTCTCTGCCTACTTGTGATCTCTCTCTCTGTGTCAAATAAATAAAAAATCTTAAAAAAAAAAAAAAAAAAAGACTTTCGACTTTATATCATTCAAAAGGTAAAAACTCTGAGACTGTTAAAATTAAAATGTTTATTTTTGTAAGTCAGAAGGCTACTGAAATTTGGGCACAGGTTTGTTATGCAATTTACTCCATTTTGCATCACTGTTAAGAGTAATCTGGGAATGTTTACAAGTTCCAGGTATTGATAGACATAGGCTATGATGAGAATGACTTATTTAAAGGGGGAGAATGAGGAAATTAGAGTATTTAATCAGCATATCTTTCATCTCCACCCATGAGTCTCTTTCTTCCACAATTATATCTCAGATGAAATAGCACCAGGCTCATTTTGCAGCCCTCGTGATTAAGCTAAGAAATCACTCAATAAGGCACCTGGATTGAATTCTTTTCCACCATTCGAACTGAGTAGCTTCAATTGGTCTCTCAGAGACCTATCAGCTAAATGAACTGCCTTAGCGTCCTTGCCATGAGGCAAGAGAGTCTAAAGTTTAAACACAATTATAGAAGTTATGCTTCAGATGTACATAATATCCTAAAGAATTAGAGTAATTTTGCTTTTAGATATTTGAGAAATCTGATTTAATTTGGTTTGTGATTTGTGGTTAAATTTGCTTCAGAAAATTGCTCATTAAAAAAAATCTATGTTAGCATTGAACTGGAGTATTCAGGGAAATAAACAATAGTTACCTTAGCTATAGATTTTCAACCAAGAGTGATGAACCACAGTTTTAAAAATGGTAAAGTTAAATTTCAGTTGGTGATTAAGCACTCCTTTTCAACATTTATGACAGTGACTCGCTATTTTGAATCCCTGAAATAGAAATATCCTGTTCAGCTTGATAAAACAATACATTCCTATCTTCTGTAAGTATTTGTTAAAAGATACATGAAAGTAATAGAAATATTGCTGTTTGTATCAGGTAGCAAAGATGTAATCGATCAATGTGGTAGGTTTTTTTTTCTATGAATTTCAAAAAGTTTTAAAAGCTAGGTCAAAACATTCAATATTTAAAGTTTGTTTAAAGAAAGTAAACTTAGATTACTTTTGAAGTTCAAGTATATAGATTTCTTTAATAGGACAAGGTGTTATAAATTACCCAGTGCAGATTTTATGTGCTCATAGTAACTTTGCTTCAATTTTGTTGACAAGCTTGAGCTTATCTTTCATAAAAGAGGAGCATTTGACTTTCTGTATGTATCGCAACCCTAATAAAATATGTAAAGTGTTCTACTTCAATTAGCAAGAAAACAGACAAGTTTAGAAGAAGAAAAAATTCCCAAGTATTCCAAGCTAGGCAATCTCATTTTGTAGGAAAACAATAAAAAATTTAAAACAAAGCCACACTAAGAGTAGCACAGCTTCTCAGAACCTTTTTTAGAGATTGCTGTTTAGTAAAAAATTATTACTGGAACAGCTGTGGAGAAGTCTGGCACAAAGATAGGGCTCTGGTGATAATATGCTCTATTGCTCACTAAAACAGAAGGAATCACAATGGCATAAATGTACAGAGGATGAGAGGGTAAAGCACCTATACAACAGTCAATAACATAAAATGTCAATTCTTACTCAACCCTATTCAAACAACCATGCATGATTTCTCCTGAAATTACTACTCCAGGCTTGATGGTTTCTTCATTAGATTTCTTATTGCCACCTCTACATGGTGCTAAACCAGGGGTGAGTAATGGTGGCCCCGCAGCATCATAAAGCAGAACCCCTTGCTAACGCTCTCTCTGTAACTACAGAGCGAGAGCACTGATTAGCTGTGGTGTGTTACTTCGAGGGAACTCAACTGGCAAACAATTTCTCTTCCATTATCCCAGGTGATTAGAAGAAGTAAAAAGCAATGTAATTTGCAGAGTGATTTTGTTATTTAAAACATACATGAAACCTAGTGTGGCCTTAAAGTTTATGGAAATATAAATACTCTTTTGGGAAGCAAACACCAAGATAGTCTTTAAAAGGAAAGCCAGGATTGATTTTGACCTTTAGCTAAAAGCTATTTCTCAGAAGCAATATTTTGGGACTGGAAAAGAAAATAATGACAATACTCTCGAGTTTTAGTTTTTGCTTCTGCTCACCTGAATTATGGCAGCTAGGTACAACTATGGGAAAAGTTACCCCCTGATCTCAGGGTTTAACACAACAAACTCTTATTACATCATTGTTTCCGTGTATGAGGAAGGTGGGCGCAACTTAGCTGGATGCTGGCGCCCAGAATCTCATGAAGTTTCCGGCAAGCTGTTGGCCTGGACTTGAGGCAACTGGAGACTAACCTGTGGCAGAATATACTCTTCTAAGCTCACATACATGGCTACTAGGAGGACTTGTGTGCTTACCATATAGGCCTCTCTGTAGGTTGCCTGAATGACCTCACAACAGGGCTGCTGTAGATGAGAGACAGAAAGCACAAGTCTTTTGGGGACCTAATCTTGGAACTGATAATCCTATCACTTCTTCATTCTCCTTGTTAGAAGTTAGTCAATAAGTGCATTCCATACTCAACTGGAAGCAATTACGTAAGAGTAAAAATACCAAAAGGCCAGGATCACTGGGGGCCATCTTAGAGATTGCTTATAACATCTGTGCATCTTTGTTTTTTGTGTTTCACATCTATTACTTTTAGTTTAGTTGGCAGACCTTATTCTATCTAATGACAGGCATTGAAATAAAGTCTTCTTCCTAAAAATATGATATTATGAATATAACCTTATACTTAAGAGTACATGGCATAAAACTTAAAAACAGTCTTGAAGAAGTATCACCTTACTGTTCTATAGAAAATAAGTGTTATATTTTTTAATATATATGAATATTGAATGTTTCAAGAAAACAATACATGTTCCCATACACATGCAGGTTTTATCCTAGGTTTTAAATGGAAGTTTAAATTTATTTCACCACCCACTTGCCAGATTCTATTTGAACACTGACCGTTGCTTCTCTATGTATAACAGTGTTGTTAATTTGTATGGAAAAGTTTAATATGCCTGACTAGGAAAATGCAATGAACTCCTTTTAAATGTTCGATATAAATTAGAAAGGTGAGGTATTCTGGAATTAGCTCTACGTAGATCTAATTCAGTCTCCTATCTGCCACTTCCCATCTATGACCACAGGCAAGTTGCATAGCTTCATTAGGTTAGTGTCTTAGGTTAGCAGCACTCAGGCTGCTATAATACAATACCGTAGACTGGATGGTTTAGAAACAATGGAAATTTCTCACTGTTCTGCAGGCTGGAAGTCCTAAATCAGGGTTCCAGCATGGTCAAGTTCTGGTGAAGGCCCTTTCCAAGCTGCAGATTGCCAGTTTTTCACTGTGTCCTCTCCTTGTGGAAGAAGGGCAGTCTAGCTCTCTGCTGTCCCTTTTATAAGGACACTGGTCCCATTCATAGGATTTAGTCTTCATGACCTAATCACCTCCTAAAGTCCTAACCCCCCCAATACCATCATCTTGGGCATTAGGTTTTCAGTACATAAAATCTGGGGGGAGGGGACATCCCCCCATAGCAGTTATCTCATTTCTAAAAAGGAGTGGCTTAGAGTGTTAAGTGTTTTCTTTCCATTGTAAAATACTGTCATTTTAAGTGAAACATATCATTAAATAAGAAGGCAATGAAAAAGTGTTCTTTCATATGTAAAACTAGTCTGAATTTTAATTAATGCTAATATTTTTAACCCTATGACTACTAATTTAGTATATTTGCAATGTGTACCATTGAGCCTAAATAGAATCATTTTTACTGCATTTCAGTGTATCGAAAGTATGAAGCATTAAAGAATTCTCTATATACTAATATATATTCTCATTTTAAAAATGAGAATAATAAATTGCTCTTAAAATCATTTTTATTTAAAAAATACTCTATTTTTCCATCTGCTTTTCAAATATTTGTAGTAATATATAGCATTTGCAAAAAACTTAAATGGTAAATAACGGGAGGACACACTGCTCGTTTACAACAACATGATTGTTAACATTTAGTCATTGAGTTATTTGTGATAGAAGAATATCGAACATGAGCACACACTCAATGTTTATTTGTCAAAAAAAACACATGGAGAAAAGCTGCCCGTTTATGAGAAATTAACTTTGAAAACTGATTTTTTTTTTTTAAGATTTTATTTATTTGAGAATGAGAATGAGCAAGAGAGAGCACATGAGCAGGGACAGAGGGAGAGGGAGAAGCAGCACCCTTGCTGAGCAGGGAGCCCAGTGCGGGGCTGGATCCCAGGACTGCTGGGATCATGACCTGAGCCGAAGGCAGACGCTTAACTGACTGAGCCACCCACATGCCCCCAAAACTGATTGTTTTTACCAAATTTCGTACTTTGTTAATGTATTTTAAAAAGAAAATTTAAGGTTAAATTATGCTGAATTTTGCCTATTACAGAGTATTAGAATCAGACAATTTTTCATCAGTTTTTTATTAATTGACTTATACTATTATTTTTGCTTCTAGTTGTTTAATACTAATTTAACTCTGTCCCTTTTGATCAAAAAGAAAATCAGCTGAAAGTCCAGTGTTATTTTTCAGTTCCACCATTAAGTAAATCCGTAAATTCATATAAGTAATGGCTTTACATTCAATATCAAATGCAAGATTATTTCATTCATGATACATAATGGAAATATATTTTAATGAAATACAATAACAAAGTACAAAAACTCAAAGTATATCTTCTATATTCATAAATAATAAAATATATAAATTTTTAAAAATGGATAGCTTTAACAGCCAATGGGAGATTGTGGAGAAAAGTATCAGTAAACTAAAGACTAGAGAAATTAAATTTGAAGATCAAACAAAGGATAAAGTCAATAAATCTAAGTAGGAAAAAAGAACAGTAAAACATGAGATGATATCAGTTACTTTATCCTGTGTATATTTTGAATCTTAAAAATAGAGAATAGAATATGAAATGTTAGAAAAATACTAGCTGGAAATTTCCCAAATTTAATGAGTAATAAATTTAGAAGTTAAGAAACATGGTGAATACATAGCAAGATAAGTCCCTGAGCTATAAGAGATTCTAACAGGCATTTTGGGCTGAAGGAAAATGATATCAGAAAGCAGGAATAAAGTGACAGAAGAAATACATAATTTTCCTTTATTAATAAATTCCAAAGATATAAACTATTTAAATATAAAATTATAATATTGTGGAGCTTAAAACACGTAGATACAATTTTAGGGCACTTATGATGATTCCTGGGTGTTACCTATTCCTGAAACCAATGTTAACACTCTATGTTAACTAGAATTTAGATAAAAACTTGAAACAAATAATAAATATAAAATCATAGGAAAACCGTGGGAGAAATGGTGCTTAACTATTGCAGTTATTTTCTCTGAAGTGGCACAATGGTAAGTCTTAGTGGACAGGTGGAGGATATGTATACTAATCCCTTGAGCCATCACACTTTGTAGAAATGCAAAGAGGTCTGATGGCAAGACGTCAGCACTCTGGTTTCACATCCGATCATGTAAATCTTTCACCTTTTACATCAACATACCAGTCAAGTTTCCCAGACTGTTTTTGCTTTTCTGGGAGAAAAGACACAAATAAAACTTCAGGAGACCTAGAATACATTATTGATAAATATTCAGATTTTTATGCAGTGTCCCTCATGCCTACCAAGGTCCCCTCCTTGGGGAAATAGAATGCCTCCAGCCAGACAAGATTTATGCTTATCTGTTTTCTAAAGCAAAAAGATCCAACCACAACCAACAATTCCGATTACTTGTGCTTTAAGTCATCAACCGAGGATAAAACGATGACCCTCTACTACTTGTCCCTATTATAAAGTTTTTTGAGAGATGTGAAGTTGGCTGAACATTGTCTAAAGAGCAGCGTTTAATTTTGAAACTTAAGAGAGCTATAGACTATGTTGTGTTAGGTCAACTCTTTATAAATAATAGCCTACTTATAACCAACATCATTATCCTTATAAAATAGCTTAGATTCCTATTTTTAAAAAGGAAATCCTATGTCTCCTGAGTACCGTCATTACCTATATTTTCCTAAGTAGAGGCAAGTTTGGAGCACCACTGGGAAAAAATATGCAGGTACCATTTGCTTGAAACAAGTTGTATATTTAACCTAAAATTCAAAGAATGATTCAGAAAATGTAAATTCAAAATTACTTAATTTTGGATCTTATTTATAGGGTCTATCATAGAATTATGTACCCCCATGTAGAAGGGACCTTAAGTCACACATGATGTCATAAACATGCTTGGTATACATGATTGTACTGAAAAATGTAAAGAGATGACACAAGAATGAGAATAAGAGCAAGAGAAAGATGGATGGGCATGTGAGTCCCTTTCTCTTGTTATACGGAGTGTGAAGTTTTATAGGTTTTGGTTAGTTGGTTGAGGAACATTCCCAATTTGGTGATAAGAGAGCATACAAAAGCATCACTTAATTTCAGAAGTCTCCAGACTCATGGCTAGAGCTACCAATTCATTTAGGATTGCTCTTCCCATTGTTTAGTGTTTAAAATAACTAATTCACTTTACTGTGTTTTTATGGAATTGAAATTAATACATATATATGCCTACCAATTACGTTACGTTAGTTTTAAANATTGAGGAACATTCCCAATTTGGTGATAAGAGAGCATACAAAAGCATCATTTAATTTCAGAAGTCTCCAGACTCATGGCTAGAGCTACCAATTCATTTAGGATTGCTCTTCTCATTGTTTAGTGTTTAAAATAACTAATTCACTTTACTGTGTTTTTTATGGAATTGAAATTAATACATATATATGCCTACCAATTACGTTACGTTAGTTTTAAAGAAAGATCTGACACAGAGTGGAGAAAGGAATATGGTCCCATATTCGAGGCAAGATACCAAATGTTTCTTATTAAAAAAAGAAGATGAAGAAATATGAGGTATTCTGCACAGAGACTTGATCAATATGTCTAAAATTGTATAATAGAATAGTGTTTTGCTTTAATAACTTAAAATATGTCTACTGATGAATGTGGCTTCTGTTTAAAAAAATAATAGTGGCATGGGGCACAAACATCCCTTTCTCAGCACTCACTGTATTATGTAAGTTGATGGATGGTTCTCTTAGTACCTGAAGTCTCATGGGCAAGATAGCAATAATCATTACTTCAAATGATTCACTGCATAGCATCTTGATAGCCAAATTTATGTCTACTTTTTATTTTTTAAATTGAGTCTCTGGTAATTTTAATATTTTAGTTGTTTTATTCTGTTCTGAATAAATTTGCTTTAAGGTAAATTTTGTAAGGTACAGTGAATAAGAAATGCAGACACTTTGTTTAAATACTTTAAATATCTGTGTTTGGCCAATTAAGTCCTGCTTTTACATATATATTTGCTTTTTTTGTTGTTGTTGTTTTTTTCCTGGTAAGATCTAGATTCTTGCAAGAGCTGAATGTAGGACGAAAGGTTATTTTCTTTTTCTAACTATTGAACCAAGCTAAAATGTTCCATATTCCCATAAACTGTGAATCAAAACTTAAAACAAGGTTCCTATCAGAAACCAAACACTGCATTTTTATACGTGGCTGCCAAATACTTGTCAAATCTATGAGTTCCTAAACCATTCTCCCTGTTTCACTATCATTTATAAAGGGACAAATGAGTATATGTGCTGTTTCCTTGAATATATTTGAAAATACACTGTTGCTTGAGGGAGAGTATTTTTTATATGTTGACATTTATTTCTTCTTTTGCCATTTTGTATTTATAACTTGTCTTCTCTTATTTTTATTGTCTCACTAATCTTTCCCCTTAGAAGATCTTTTATATTTTATTAGGAATAACCAGCTTTCTTGGAGAAGTACTTTTTATGTCCCTGTAGAATTAAATTGGACTCAGTTGTTCGTTTAGCACATCAGCTTTCTGGGGATGAATTGGAGGCCTTACAAGTGTTTCTTAAAATAATGCTGATGCTTAAAAGAAATCCCTAGAAGATGTTCTAGTTAGAAACAACCATGTTTAAACATTCAAGTTCTTAAAAATCTTTGCAGCCATTTTATTTCTGTTCATATACAAGCTGGATTTTTATTTCTTTGCAGTTAAGCTTTTTTTTTTAAATACAGTATTCCAAATCAAATTCTTCTAACATGCAAATAGTTATTCTTTCATACTCTTGGGCATTTGAACATAGCTTTAGTTGCTGTTNCATATACAAGCTGGATTTTTATTTCTTTGCAGTTAAGCTTTTATTTTTTAAATACAGTATTCCAAATCAAATTCTTCTAAGATAACATGCAAATAGTTATTCTTTCATACTCTTGGGCATTTGAACATAGCTTTAGTTGCTGTTGGAATAGAGATAGCATTAATTTATGTAAAAAAGATACGTTGGCTTTTTTCCCCCCAATGTAGGTGTCTTATATTTGTTGGAAATACTTTTTGAATACATAGATCATATTATGTATTCATTGACATGCTAGTTATCTGAATATAATGTCGTGAATATAGTCTTTCTAAGGCTGTGCCTGCTTAGCTAACCTGTCTTCCTTGGAATCATATCTTTGCAGGCTTCAGTAAATCTGCCTATAGTAAGCTCACTTTTACATATATTCTTATCAGGGAATGTTTCATCTCTTATAAATCCTTTTTAAAATTGCGTAACGAACACTCATATTGGTTGGCAATAATAAGTTTTATACTAAATTTCATTAAGTGTTTAATCATCTTTTCCTTTAACCATTCTAAAATGTTACATACACTCTGAGGGTAAGAATGTGTTTTAATTTCTTTGGCTAGAAGAAATTTTTGTGGAATTAAACATCTTAGACAACTTTTTCTCATTATGTTACTGCTTAATACTCTCATCCTCAGTGTCATGTGGATTAGAGTCCCCTTTCTTCTAGAGAATGAATAATATTGAATAATAATATTCAATAATATTGAATCCCAGGTACCCCAGAAAACCTACAATCTATATCCAAAACATCTTTCCATCCTGCATTATTTTTGTTTCTCTTTCTACATCCTCATAGCTCACACAGAGTTGGAAAAAAAAATGGTTTAATAAATAAATCAGTTCAGATGATGTAGGTCACCATGTTATGTTAGAATATTTTCCCTAATAAAATGTATTCCTACATTTCATAAAAATCAATCAGTTCAAGAGTGAATACATTAAACCCTTTCAAGCCAAGTACCATCACTCCAGAAAAATGAGTTTACCTAACTGCTCCTAAAAGAGCCTTGCTTTTTCCATCTCCCCCTTTTTGATCTTCCTTTTTCCTCCATTTCTACATGTTAGGATGCACCTTATTTACAGGCACCGCTCAATCCCAATTCGTTAAAAGCTTTTTCCGATCCATTTTATCAGGAGCAATCTCCCCATTTTCTGAATTCTACAGAGCCCTGCATCTCTCCCAAGAGCTAGTATTATGCCTACTTACATTAAAGCTAGCTAATAGTTTATTAGTTTTCATGATTGTTCTTTGTTCATTTTTTATCGCCTGTAACCTTTAAAAATTACCAAAAAATGTATTTTAAGGATGAAGAAACTGAGGTACAGGACATTTGTAGGTCAAAGAACTTGGATTCCAACCTGGGGAACCTGATGCCGGAAGCTATGCTATTAACATTTTGCTGAATGTTTTAGAGTAAAAATATAGTGACATGATTACCTCTAAGTTTTAAATAATTCCTAATCTGTGTGTGTTCAAGAAATATTTTTAAGTAGAATTGAACCAACTCTGATTTGAATTTGACCTGTGTGATTCTCATGTTCCAACCCATCAATAACTATTCCAAACCAAATACCTGCCTCTTGGTTTTTTCAACATATATCATGTTCTCCAGACCCAAACTATATCTAATTATATGATAACATTAGACTGATCTTGCTTCCTGTTTCTGAATAATTATTATTTTCTTCATGACCTTTAATCTTTCTGAAATGAATAAATCTATCTGCAACTAAATTTAGCTAAGTACATTCATAAGAGGTAATTTGTAAGATGAATTAATTATAAGCATGTTGAAATAATGACAAATAATAGGCTTAATTATATTATAACAACATTCTAAAAGATTATATTGCACATTTTGCTTATTTCCAAACCTTATTTCTTTTTTTTTTTTTTAAAGATTTTATTTATTCATTTGACACAGAGAGAGATTACAAGTAGGCAGAGAGGCAGGCAGAGAGAGAGGAGGAAGCAGGCTCCCTGCTGAGCAGAGAGCCCGATGCGGGCCTCGATCCCAGGACCCTGGGATCATGACCTGAGCCGAAGGCAGCGGCTTTAACCCACTGAGCCACCCAGGCGCCCTCAAACCTTATTTCAAAAAGCTAATACAGACATTTGGGCCTCTTGCACTGATAGAATTTGTTGCTTCCTTGTCCATATTTCCAATCATTCCATATTTGAAATTTCATTACACTGTTTTATTTTCATGTATTTTTTCTATGTTTATTCCTTGAGGACAGAGAAAGTATCTTTTAACTCTATGCCACCTGCTGTTTTATATATAAATATATTGACTTAGTGTGGCATTTTCTGACTACCTCACCAACAAGAGAAACTTCGCCATTTTACTCCTTTAGTTCACATTACTCTGCTGTATTTTTTTAAAAGATTTTATTTATTTATTTGACAGAGATCATAAGTAGGCAGAGAGGCAGGCAGAGAGAAAGGGGACTTTAACCCGGACATTTTTCTAACCCAAAACAGCCCAGTTAACAACTGACAACAACCAAAGTGGAAGAGGACCTTAATTTCACTGGGAATTAATGACAACCACTAACATAAAGGAGGGGATATGAGAATTTTTTGGATAGTCTGACATTAATTCTAGGTTTTCTTTTTTTTTTTTATTCTATGTTTTGTCTTTATTTCAATTTTTGGTACCAAGGACTCCATGAAATTGCGCCACTCTGGCCCATCTAAGGCACTAGCAGATCCAAGAGAAATGACAACAGTCCTCTCAACTTCAGGGTCATCTTTTCTCTAAAATTGCTCAAGTAGAGCTCTTGCTTTTCAGCTTTAGTAAGCCAGGCATGGTACCAGGGAGGGACATGGAATGATCTCAACAAACAGAAGAAAGCAGGGGTTTAAGTAGAGAAGGCACTTCCTGAGTAGTAGAATAGCTCAACTGGTCCTTCTACCTCATTCCTAGATAAAAACAAAAGCTTGTGAGACCCCAGACTGCTCTGTATGGTGCTGGCCTGAGACCATGTATCATGCCAAAAGTGTGAGTAGAAGCGATGGCAAAAGAAGAAGGAAAAAATGGGTAGCAGAGAGGACAAGGGCAGTATTGGTTACATTCTCCAACAAGGTTATTAAAAGAGGTGTGTGGCCCTACCAAACTCTGTCAGATGTCACCTATGTGGTCAGATATCATCGGGATACACTGATCACACTGGCGTGAGCTAGGCTTTTCATCACCATCCTGAGATGAAAGATAACTGTGAATGCATCCATCCTGTTGAGCCCCACAAGTGAATATTGACAACAAATACTCAAGAAATGGTCTGGAGAGATTATACCAAATAATCACAACTCCATAAACTCAAGAGTGTGTAGTGAACTCACCCCCATCCCCTTTACTAGTTAAAAAGATGTTTGTTTATGTAAGAACCCCTCCCCCCCCTGCCAAATAATGAGAAAGTCATCTAGTAATTGAACAGATAGAAGTTTCTTTTTCTCACATAAATTCTATTGGGCTTTTTTGATCCTGGAATGGTGTGGTCTCTGTTCTACAAAATCATCAGGAAAACTATTCTTCCAGCTCACTGTTCTGCTATCCCAAAGGTGATAGCCCTTATCCTCAAGATCCAAGGCCATGCTCAGTAGGAACGAAGACGACTGGGGAATTGTCTCAGTCTGCTCATGCTTTCCAACAAAATACCACAGATTCTCACATGGTGGAGAGAGAGAGAGAGAGCAAACTCTGTGCTGTCTCCTCCTTTAAGATCACTAATCCCATCTGGAAGGACCCCACCCTCATGACCTCATCATTAGGATTACCTTCCAAAGGCCCTATCTCCAAATATCATCACATTGGAGGTTAGAGCTTCAACATGAATTTTAGGGGACATATTTGGCCACAGCAGGATTGTAGTCCCTGATCTGGATGATCACAGGTGTAGGTAAAAAATAATTCTATACAGAATGAAGTATTGAGGGACATCCTATAGTGTGAGGAGCTGAAAAGTGATCTATACTAAGTCTAGAAGCATTGGCTTCCAAATACAAGATGGTTGAAGTCCTAACTGTTACAACTGTGTCATATTCTAAGAGTCGTTCATCTAGGGTCAGTGGTTCCCCACCACAGGGGTTAGTAAACTATGGCCTGTGGCCAAATATGGCACACTGCCTACTTTTGTAAATATAGTTTTTTGAAACAGAGTCACACTCATGTATTTGCTTATTGTCTATGGCTGCCTTTGTGCTATAGCTGCAGAGTTGAGTAGAGCAGCTAATATCATATGGCCCACAAAGCCAAAAATATTATCTAGCCTTTTCCAGAAAGATTTGTCTACCACATCTTCAAAGCACCCATAAACTCGCTTTATGGGTTGGGAACACTGAAATGGCAAACAGAATGATGTACATATGGGTGTTTATTGTGGGGTGGGGCTAAAATGTTTACCAACTTTTCAACATGTAAGTGATCTGAAAAAATACGTAAACTTTCTGTAAACCTTGAGGGGAATCCTTGGTAAGGGATTCACTTACTTGAAGGAACAGACCGATGTGTCCATAAAATGACAACTAGTGTGCAAATTGACCCAGGGTTCAGAGTTCTTTAGTGCCACTAAAGTAACGATTACAAAATCATCTAGTTAAAATGCCGTTTGAAACACCAATAGAATTAGGACTTCATAGAGATATTTAACACTTTTGTAAAATTATTTGTAAATATTGACATTTTGGGATTATTAACTAAAGCTGCAAGAAAACTTAGCAACTTGAATTCTGTGAACATATTCAATTGCTTTTGGATCACTTCACCAGTTTGAGTATTCATTGAAAAAGAGATTATGATGCCACAAAAATACTACTTTTCTTTATAGCTACAATTGTTTTAAACAATTCTCAACGAAGACTATTGTCAATCCTCATTCTTATCCTTTTGGTTTTTTTTAATAAGATAAAACTTTATTCACTAGACTTTCTGCTTGAATTTAGATGGCTTCCTTTCCTATTAGCCCAAGATTCATAAGGCTATTTTCTTCTTTAACAAGTAGATTAAACTATTGAAATGAGAGCTGCCAATACTTCCACTTCTTAGAAAATGTGTCTGATAACTTGGTTATTTCAAAATAACATCAGTTGGCTCTATCCTATAAAGGCATGTAGCATGATAACCTTAAAGTTCAAGAAAGAAAGGTAACACAAGGTCAAGGTTACATTTTTTAATTATATAAGCCTTATTAAATTTATTTTAGACTGGCATGAAGAAAGGCATTAGTGGGTCAGAAAGATTCTGCCTTTGCCTGCTAAGCATCTAAAGATCATTTACATAAAACTCACATTAAAATTTATCTTTTCTGTGGACTGTAGGCCAGTGTTTCATTTTTATACAACAATCTCTTAACACCTTAGATTTGCATATCTTACAAAAATGTTTTTTAAAAGTGGTTTCACATCTATTAATTCACAGCCACCCTGTGAGTGGCAATTATGCTCTCTTTTTATGGATTAAAAATTTGAGGTTGAGAGACGTCAGGTCTGTGATAGAGAAATCTGACTTGATTGAATCAAAATCTCTAGTTTCATGTGCTTTTTCTAAACTACACTCATAAAAATGCCTCTGTTTTTATACACAAAAGAACAAAAGAATGCTTACGTATTAATGAATATGTGAAGTTACCATCATTAGGAAACAGAAAATATAATTATTGATCACTGGTTCAACCTATACGCATAGAAAAAGCTTTACTGAATGAGAAGACCTTGAATTTCAAGTTTCTTAGCTAACATTAAATCGCCGTAGTTTTTAGACTAACATAACTGATATATGATATTTTGGTCATTATTGTTGAATGCATATTTTGACATGGGGACATTTAAAGTCCAGTACTTCTTTACCTTTAGAAGCCTTCTCTCACTCCACTCTTCTATCTTCCTTTGTCCATGTATGACCAGTAAAGGAGGAAGGAAGGTAAAGGTCACCAGAAAAAGATATTTTGCCCCAGAATCACAGGGATGAATATTTAAATTAGCCCAAGGCAAATAGAGGTTTTCTTTTAAATAGTTAAGTTACAATGACTCTGTTTTTCTTTGCTCACATTCTGCTTTCCATTTAAAATTAATAGGTATACATGGGAGCAAACACCTCTGTATATTAGGGGAAAAGGTCAATTATGTAATTAAAAACCTCTGAGTGTTATAGAACCTTGATACTGTTCTTAAGTAACGCTAACCATTCTGCCTCAGTCTGAATATAAATCAGCATTCGTAACTCAGCTCCGTTCCATTTCTCTTAGCATTTTAGTCTTTACAATCACTATTTGTTCCTACTAAGCCAAACACCAAAAATAATTCAGCTCTTTGGTTTTCTGAGTAATTCAAAGATGTGTCAATTAATTAGGCTATTTGTAAATACGATTGTAATTAAAACAATGTGTACTGAGAGGGTAATGTCTTAGCGTTTGTTTTTTAGGACACCTGTGAAGTTGTAAATCTGCAGCACAATAGGACTCAGGGTAATAAAAATGTTAGAATTTACAAAATGTCTTCAAATGCTTGTGGCCCACTTCTATGAAAAACATGAATAATTCACAATACTATATATGGAATTAGATTTTGGTACCCTGATTCCATTTAAATAAATGTGTTTATAAGTCACCAATTTCATTTTCCTCTACTTACATGGTGACCTTTCACTTATAAGCTGGAAAGCAATCAACTCTGGGTACAGCATGAGATAAAGGGAAATAAATTTAAATATAGTAAGCATTTACATTGGCATGTGCATTAATGATTCCAAACACGTTGTTGTTTAGAGAAAAAATATGTACCAAGCCTATTCACACCACAGATATTTACTGAGAAGTTACCATGTGCTTATTATGCATGTTACATGGTTCCAATGAAAATTAGACAGTAAAAATATTCAGACATGTGGACAAGACAATAATATTCAATGCACATTATTTTAATTTCTTTTTTTTTAAAGATTTTATTTATTTATTTGACACAGAGAGAGAGATTACAAGTAGGCAGAGAGGCAG